>VDFB02325147.1:119049-179137 GCA_007258455.2 Sequoia sempervirens | reverse complement strand
TTTTATCAAAATCATAGGTAATTTTGATGTAGAGAAGCGTGGACTGGAAAACAGTAAAAATTGTAGGCGTTTTTAGCAAATCATAGGCCAAAAATTTCTAGAAAATTGCTTGGGGATCTCATGAAATTGCATTGGTTATTTTAAAAAGTTGTGTGGGCAGATTTTTGTGAAAAATGTGAAGTCATGGCATCTAGGGCATGCAAAATGTGTTTTTGTAGCATTATGCGAGGGTTTACAAATATATAGTTGCAATTTTTTAGGGATTTTCATTAGTTCAGCGATTAGGGCATGAAGTTTTTTGTTTTTTGTTGTTCATGCTTTGGCAACAACATCAACACAATAATTTCTGATGGCTGCAAATAGAGGTCATAAATTTTAGTCACAACTAGGGCATGTAGGCAATGCTGGAAACTTGTGGTTATTTCTATTTTAAATTACTAATTAGTAATTTCAATTTTTTTTATTATGAATTTTTTTTTAGGATTTGAATTTTTTGTGGAAATAGAAATTCCATCAGATAAATTTTAGAGCCTCAATTTTCACACCTAGAAAGTAAAAATCTAGATGCAATTGATGCACAAGAACCTATGGGGAATAGTAAATAGAAATGTGAAACCAAAGCCAATAAATATTGGATTGGCAGAATAGAGATGATAAAACCAAAGCCATTATTGGCCATGCTCTATTTGATTTTGAGTAACATAATATAGATTTGGCAAAATCATTTAAAGAAATCTGAGATAATTTAAATACACTGTTTGGAGCAAAAAATCTGTTAATGCAATTTTTTTTCTAAAGCTTTAGCTTTTTAGAGTCAAGATGTTTGATAAAGTCACTATGTGTAGCCATATAAGCAATCTGAGATCTCTCCTTCAAAAGCTAGCAAAAGTCAATACTACAATGTCATGTCCCCTTTTTTGGATTAAAATGATTAATAATATTATTTAAGCTTGGCTCAATAATTATCAATTCTAAGGGCAATTTAATAGTATTATTTCAGTTAAAATGAAAAGGTATTTTTCAACATTAGCACTAAAATAAAAGTGTTTTTTTTTTTTATACGCAAGATACCAATTATTATATTAAAAAACTAAACCAGAAATACAAACGTCTGCTACGCAGGTAATAGGATTTTATCAAAAAATCATCCAACCACCATCAAAAAACCTGAACACCACCCACTAGAGAACTGAACCAAACAGAGGCCACTAAGACCAGCCAAAAAAAAAGCAATGAAAAGGCCATGAGCGGCTAGAAACTGCCCAAACCACCACCGAGATAGACAAAAAAACAGCTACATTCTGAGCAAGCCCAAAAACCTTCACCATAGACCAACTTACAAAAACTTGTTCAAACGAGTGAAGTCTTAGAATTCCTCTTTCCATCCTTCATCACAACCGCCATCAGACCAAAAAACTTTTTCAGAAAAATGACCGCAACTACCACTATCGCCCTATGCCTCATCAAACCCGGCCCATGTGTAAACCCAGGAGGAACGGGTAAATTTTAACTGTATCCTTCGAACGAAGCTGTTCTAGGTCGCATGGCCGTGGACAACCTCTACCTTCAAGCATTGCACTCAACACCACGTCCACACCTTCCACCAGGTCTCCTCGAAACAAATTAACCAACAAACTTTTAGCCTCTGCCTTTAGGACAAGATTATCCAGAAGCGAGGCAAGGAAACGAGAGGAAACATGTAAATTATCCCTCCCATACTCCTTACTCTCCAAATGGGTCGAACCCAAAACCATTTTAATAGCTACTAGCACCAACAGCTCATAATTGAGCAAAATGCACTTGAGCCTTTGATCAGTGACCTCTTTGAACGAGGTTTTCCTCGACGATGACTACAAAGAGATGGGTGTGTCGGCCCCAAAACAAGCGAGTCCTGCCATAGAGACGTCAATCACAAACTTCGACCCCTTCACCATCCTCAATCCAGCGCAGAATACCTCGGACGAGAGAGAGAAAGAAGCTCGCAACTACCACAATCACCTGCAAAGAAAAGAAAGCACCAAAGAAAGAACCAAACCATCATTAAATGGACGAACCTATATTACCAAGCCGCCGTCGGACACAACAAATGGTACACCACCAACGGGCTAAAGACTTTTCCCTATGCAGGGATCACCTCAACATTAATAACCCACATCACAAAGCTTGGCGGAATAACCGCAGCTGTCCTTTCACACATGCCAATAACACTCAAAAAAGGAGCTAAAAACTTTAGCCAGCCGGAACACCAACACTTCACCCACCCCCAACCACCGACCTAGTGGCATCCAACGCCACCTCCCTCCGCCAGCCTGGAGGGACGCCCACCCTACCTCCCACAATCGTTATCCTTTCTATGGCAACTCGTGCACTCTCCCTCTGCCACCATGGAGGGACGCCCGCCCATCTGCCCAAAAATAAAAGTGTTTTTTTAAACCCTTAAATATTGAAAGTATTTTTGATACTTGGAGGGAAAATAGAATTAAAATAAAAAATAAAATAAATGGAGGGCCTGAAAAACACAACTATAAAATGAACACTTTTCCTCATTTCGTAGCCATTTTAAATTATCCTTTTACATCCAATTTTTACATTTGAGTAGTTTGTTCAATTTAGGGTATCCAAGGTAAAAATATCCTTTGTTTGTTTGGGGTTTGAGAGGATGAAAACCCTTGTTTCCCATTTTGGGTGATTCCATCCAGGGATCATGTTTGTGCTAAGTTATCGAAGAGTTGAAGACACTTTCCAGATTACTAGTGTTATAGTGATTTGTTGGAGATTTCATTCTTTGGAGAGTTTATGTTACTGTTACAGTGTTTGATGAAGATTTCAGCATTTTGAGGATTGCATATTTCTGCTACAGTGTTGCTATAGTGTTTTAACACCAGATCAGCATTTTGGGAGGTCACTACATTGAAGAGTTCGATCTAAAATTGCATTGCAGGTTTTGAAAACTGAATTTATTTTGGTGGCTGTTTTACCTTCTTTCCAACTGCTGTACCCCTTCAAAGGATATCTGTACCCCTTCAAAGGACATCTGTACAATGGTGTACCCATTTGGAGGACTTCTTGATCATTTGGGAAGCGTTAAGAAATCACAATGAGATCTGTGTGGACTGTTGGAGGATTGATTACAACTATTTCTTAGTCATTTTCCAACCATCAATTCTTGCTCACTTGCCACCATACCATTCTAGTATTATGCCGCACCATTTCCAAGTTCATTTATTGCTATTCTGATGTTTCCAAAGGTACATACCAGAATTTTTGAGAATTAGTGATCAAAATCGAAGAGGAACAGTGTTAGAGATTGCTCTATTCATTTGTGATTTGGAGTGGATCTAATGTACTTGAGTTCCTATCACTCATTTCCAGTCAAGTCTTGTAATTAGATTTAATACAACGGTTAGAATTAATGTTCTAATGTGTATTCTAGCTCATATCGAGTGTCTGTTTGTGTCTTTTGAAGTTGCCCATATTTGCATAATTCCATTGGGGTTTGAGTTAATCTCTTAGATTAGGTGGAATGTCATTCTTAATCACTTGGTTACTTTGAAAATTCATAAACAAATCAAGATGTTTGGGAAATACTTAAAGGGGACATCTCATTGGTATCAAAGTCAAGGTCTTGATGTTGACCCGTACGGAGTGTGGTGGGTTGTAATGTCCTTGTTGCAATGGTGTAGATTCTTACTGGGTGTGTACCTAGGGTTGGGTCCGACCCATGATCAGGCAACCACGTGTTGACGAGGGGGTTTGCCTCTAGGTGCTTTGGTGGGCCAAAAACCTCACCCTTAATGTCAATTGGTGTCATTCACTAATAGTTTGGGCTTTTGGCATAGTGGTCTCTTACCTTGGTATCATTTGTTCTTCCCATAATTGCTTACTCGAATGCAATTGCAAACCCAAATGATGAATCATGTTGTAATGCCCATAAAGTCTAGAGTTTGTACGTGTCAAATGAAACAACATCTGCCAAAAATCACCAGGCAAGCTTGGATGCTCAAATACCATTGTGCCAACACCAGGAATCATTCTATAGTATCCGTATCTTGTTTTTGTCAAGTAGGATAACTTGGACCACCTAGTACAACATCTCCCTTAATAATTGTAGGAAATCTTTACAACTGAAGAAACAATCATTTTGTTTTTGTTGCACCTCTTGGTTCTACTCATGTGATGGGGAATTTGAGACACTCATTTGAGTTTCACGATCCAACTTGTAAGCTCATATGACTTCTGCAAAGAGATTGCAATGTAGACCTTGCAAAGTAGAGTTCAAATCACATTGTGTAAGGGCTGAAAATAAGCTAGAAAAGTCACAATTCACCCGAAATCTTACCCAATTAAGTACCATGCTGGCTGCAATGATGATTCCCTTAAGCTGAAACCCCTTTTTAACTTCTTCCATCAAGGATATTCCCTTAAATTTTGCCACATTGCAGCTGTTTATGACTGATAGCAGCTGTTCCAACAACCCGCCAATGATATAACAACAGCAAGACTGATATTTCCTTGCATAAATCAAAGGTGTGAGCAGTGTAGGGGCTAAAGAAGCTCTATCAGCAATTATGAATGGTAACCCTTTTTTTTCTATGATTAGAATGCTTGTAAAACTAATTATATTGAAGTGTTGTAGAGGCTGATATTAATGATGACAGCAGCATTGGGGCTTAAAGTTTGGTACATGGCTGTCGCAAGTATGTTCCCCCGTTCCTTGATTGGTAGGAGGTCATTGATACTCAACCTCCTCCATCCTTTGGAGTAAATCTTTGCACAAGATCCCAAGTTTGATGCTACCTCACCATGCTTAAGCTGCACCACTATGATTTTTATGTGAACTTCTTCTTGAAGTCTCCATGTGATGCCTGTTACTGCCCTAATGGGATAACTGCTTTAACACCACTCCCTCCACCTTAAACTCCTTAGTAAAGAGATTCTGAAATAAGTATAACTAATGCATCCCAATGGCTATACTCACCTCTTCTATATTATTGTTACAATGGTTACCTTGTACTCCAAAAATTCTTATCATGATATCCCAAGTTGTACCTTCTGACAAAAGGCATGTATCAGACTGTATGTGAGCTGGAAAATGCTTATAACAGTCATATATTGTCTGGAATTTCTTCCTCATCAGCAAGACATTGGTTGGAATATTAGCACTTAGTGACCTCAATGGATGAGGCCTCCTATACTCAGCATTAAACAAAGAGATTTCCCAGACACTTGTAGATCTACAATTTCTCATGATAGATATTATCAAATCAAAACATGAAATTATCAAAATGTTCGATAGAAACATCATGCCGTGGCTGCAAATCTGAACTCTGTTGCTCAACATCAGAAATGTAAGGGCTGGAATCTTCCTATGCCAACTGAACACACCCCAACCCTGATAATAGGCTGCAAGCTCCCCCAACATGTGACTGAAAATTCTCCATTAGAGAGGTTACCGATCAAGGAATACTCTTCCTCAAGGCTGGGATCCCTGCTGGCTGCAACAGTCATATAATATTTGAAATTTCTTCAGAACAGCAATATGTTAGCTGGAATAATGGTAGTTGGTGACACCAATAGATGAAACCTCCTTCACACAATATTAAGCAAAGAGATCTTCCCAAACCCTATAGTTCTATGGCTGCTCATGAAAGATAACATCAGTCCAACATGTGGAACTATCAAAATAAGCAGTTGGAACATAGTACAGTAGTTGTAGCTGTGAATTTTATTGACTAGAATCAACAGTGCAAATGTTGGAACCCATCCTGTAATGACTGAAAATGTTCTAATAGCAGTAATAAATTGATGTAGGGTAGAAGCTGAAAATATCATGGGCAGCAGCCCTAAAGTTGGATTCCATGCCCCTTGGTACATTTCCCTTGCCATGAGCACTCATCCCTATTATGTTTTGTAGGCGACTCTTAGCAAGAAAATTGCTTTTTGAAGTTATCCCATTTGGTGGCAATCTTAGAGGTGTAAGATTGACTTCCTTACTATGCTCGTTTAAAATAGACCAAACATTAACATAATGAAGTATAACACCTAAGGATAATTCCTTGGTTTCCATAGTTGACTCCTTAATAAGATGTAACTATTGTAAGCCCAAAATTTTACAAATTGTTCTTAGATCCATGCTAGGAATTATGAAGCCATTTTGTAGCATCTCATCCTTCTTGAATTCTCGATCACCCATCCAAAAGGGGCAAACCTGTATGGAGCTCGACTCAACAACCCCATCCCATGCTTCATCACAAAATCTTGAATATCAACATGACATGTAATTTGCTTACCATCATCTAGTATCAAGCATCCCGTTGTTATTGTCTCCACTTGGCCATCACCTATAATCTTATCTTCAAGTGTGGTACCTAGCTCCTATGAGTGACCTATGCATTGTGAACATTGATACTTCTCAATGTGGTTAAAATGCACAACAAATCGTATGCGATTCCTCATAAACTTCCTTTCAATCCAAATGCAAGAGATGGAGAATTCAATTTTTTCCACTTTGACCTTCAAAAGGTCACTTGGATCCTATATGTAAAACAATCTTGAAATTGAATCAAAGAGTCCACATGTCCTAGATTGCAAGTTGTATTCTTTACTCTATCACCCTTTTTAGCATGCTTCCATGATGACAAGAATTTTGAGGTGATATGATAGGAAGCACAAATCTGAAATATGATCATCCTTTTCATAACATAGGGTGCCAACAAGGAGCTCACCCTCCTTTGCCAAAAGAGGAATTCTGGAGATACCCGCGACATTTCTATCCTTGTGATTTAAAATATTTCCTTCAAATGCATGTTGATCCACTATGATATTTTGAAAATCAATCAATGGCCTCACCATTTGGAAGTTTGAAAGATAGTTCATGATTTGGCACAACTTTGTCCATCTCGAGCTAGTCATCTCCAACTAGTGATGCCTTTCCTTCCTTGATTTCCTCACTATTTTGTTGACACATGCAATCATTAGAAGTTGATAAAACATACACTATCAAAGAACCTTTACCTTCAACTTGCATGTTGAGTCCTTTCTATTCTTGCTCAATGATGTCTTGTGGTGCTGAATTTGATTGTTCTTTCTTTTGTTCCACCAATTCTTTCCTATACATTTGGATATCCTTGTGGGTCTGATTTTGTTGAAATCTTCTCTTGGATGGGGATCTCATTCCCATGTTGCAAAAATATTCAATAGGTGATATTTCCTTAATATTACGGTCGAGAGTCCTATACTCATCATAACAAGCGATGATGTCATCTATTGGTTGTATCTTCCTTTCAATCATAGGTGGTTCCTTTGATAAAAACCTTGGTTGGAAAAAATTGTGGGATTGATCTCTAGTTGATTATTTGTTAATGCATAAATTTTTTGTATTGGCTTGGTAGTATTCATGTTTTGCAATGTCTGCAACATTTGTTCTAATTGATGGTTCATTTCCTATTGCTCTTAGATCCAATTATCCATCTCCATCTTTCGGTTGGTCTTCAACTCTATCCACTTGGATGCATCCAAAATGTTAGCCTTTAAGTTTTACATTGTAGGCTAGCAAGATCAACACTCTAATACCAAGCTATCTTCTCAATTTCTAGAAGATATGAATTCGACTCTCCTAGCAAAAGTAAATAGAATAATTGCAGGGGATACACAAGATGATCCTCAAATTGAGATAGCATTATACACAAGAAATAAGTGCAGAAGATTAGATAAAGACAAAAGGGGGATTGAATGTTACTATTTCAAGAAATTAGGTCACAACTTGGAACTATAGAATTTGAACCAATGAAATTCTCAAGGGAAAACTCAAAGAAAAACCAATTGAAGCTAATGTAGCCATTGTTGAAGATCCTCTAGGTATTGGTAGTGATGAAAAATTTGTTGATGAAATTTATGTAGCTATTGTCCAAGGGGTTTGAGCTTAATTGGTTAAAGCATTGAGTTCTCATTGTGGAGACCCAAGTTCAAATACCAAAGGGACGTCTAATATGGAGTTCTAAGTTGTGACTCGTGGTCTTCCATAGTTGGCTTCTAGTGTGGAGGTGGTTTCTAAACAAGTGGATTTCTAAGTTGTGACTCTTGGTCTTTCATAGGTGGTTTTTAGTGTGGTTGCTCAAAAGGAGCTAGTATTAGTCTCATTGTTGTGCTCGCTAGAGCTTGTATTGGTTTCATGTTGATGCTCATATGAGCAAAATATTTGTAAACGATTATCAATATAAAAAAGGGATAGGAAGTGATTTACTGTAGGTAAAACTTAGCATAGATAGTTGCCTAGATAGTTTGGGCGTATGTGGATCTTGGGAATTATACCCTTAACTTTAAGAGAGTTATAAGACAACTTGATGCAGCACTATGGATGTAGGTCAGCTTGGATTATTGTTCAATAATTCAGGAGATTTGTGATTTAGGAGTTTATGGAGATGGTAATCTGAGGACTTGGGGATTCAGCTTAGGAGCTACCCCTTTATGAGGTTTATAAGGCAGTTTGATGGAGTTCTACTCAGTCCAAAAGCTGTTTTCAAAGAAAAGCTTATGAATAACATATTGTTCTAAGTTTTTTAGATTTTAATCATTGTGTTGGTATGTTTTGTTTTTACTACAATAGGTCTTAAGAGGGGGTGTTTTAATAAGGCTTACCTTTGTAATAAAGGCACCATAGTGACTTAAGTGGTTTGTTAGTATTGCTAGTTTTAGCATTTAGAAGTAGGACATGTGTCATATTTATGTTTGTTGGTTACATCTTTCAAACTCTATATGAGGAGGCAATCCTTATTAAAATCACTGCTCCAATATCTAATAGAATAGTATTGTGTTATATTTTTTGCAACAAAAAGTCTACATATATCCTTTGTCTAATATGGTGTTATTTTAAAGGTATGCCATATGGATGGCGGGTTAGCCTCTAGATTGGGCTTACAAAAAATTTAACTAGGAATAAGTTAGATAAAGGTAGGATTCAGAATGGCAAATGATGGGACTCAAAAATTAATCAATCAAAATAAAAATCTGCCAAAAATAATTGTTGGAAAAGATGGAGAGATAAGGTGTGTATGAAATCATAATCAGTCCTTTTAAATCAATTTAAATTTTAAATGTCTAAAGTTTGAGAAGAAAATTTGGAGTTATAGAAATCAACTTTGAGTAATAAAGAAAGTAATACCAATAATGACCATGTTCTACTTGATGAGGAGATCCAAACAATTTGAATTTGTCTTGCTTCCATGTCGGTATTCAAGAATTCTATAAAATTCATATTGGTTGTTGTATTCTACCTATGCTTCAAGGTTGGATCCCATCCAACACTAAAGGGCATCTTTTGAACCTAACTATGGTACCAATTATGAAGGCTTGCCTCCTAGAGACACTTCTCCCCACAATGGTCACTTATCGTCATGTCACATCCTCTTTCATGCTACCTTCTATTCATATATATGTATTCAAACTTCAATTTGTAAACATATTGTATATTTAATGTGTATTTGGTAGATACCCTAGAGATCATAGTTACACAAACTCGACAAAAAAAAAACCTCATAATTACACACAAAAAAGAAATTCATGCATTTAGAGAATATAAAAGTCTAATTTGTCTATCAATTCGTTATAATTCAAGTATTACACATTTCATATGATCCTCAACCTCTCAAAATTTGAAATTTCATAGTTTCAAAGTTGAACAATACATCGTAATAAAACAAAATTATAAGTGATAAATGTATAACAGCATTATAATTGTTTACATATGATGATATGTCAAAATGAAAAAACAACCAAATACAATCTTCATCTTCCTCTTTCCCCTCCTAGTGTAAATTTCCTAAGCCTCAAACTAGAAGGAAAGTCGGTATGAAAATGATGATAGATTGTTTTTTCAAAAGTGTCTTCGTTAGCAAGGAGGACATCATTTTGTTCATAGATAGTGCATTCACCATAAGGATCAATCTCATCCAAGTTGATCAAATGATGTGAAATTCCCTCTATCTTTCTAGTTCGATGGCGAATGTTGTATTCAATGAGGACAAGATCATTGAGGTGCTCTTGGATCAACCTGTTTCTCTTCTTTGTGTGAATGCTCTCAAATAGGCTCCAATTGTGTTCAACACCTAGAAGCACTACAAGGCTGGGACAAAATACGAATGGCTAGCCTTTGAAGATTTGGCATGCCAACACCATAATTCTCCCACCATAAATCTACAAAAAAACATTTAAAAATTATAAGGATTTAGTAAAAAAATATAGGAATCAAGTTTATAATTTCTGCTTGTAATATTGAGCTAAAAGTTAAAAGATTATTTTTTATTTGGTTGTTTTTCTCTCCTTTGAATTGCTTTAGCTGAAGAAAGAGCCTCCCCTTTGCACCATTGTAAACCTTGAATAGATAGATGAAATATAGCGAGTTAATTATTATGTATGTAAAACGGATGTTTCTAGTGTGTCGACATTGCCAAATTCATAAATATGATTTAGTAAATCTCACCTCCAACTCATCAAGAACTTTGTCTCTAATCTCAACATTTGACATCATCTTATAAAATGCATGAGAAAGCGCTTGCCATGACCTCCTCATGAGCCTTAAATGTATTAGAGAAGTAGAATTTTGGGTTTAGGTAGTAGGCCAAATGGTGAAAATCAAATTTCAATGGTCTTATCAGACAAAGAATATGAGCAGCTCTAACAACTTTCAAATTAATTTCAACATTATCCGATTGATATACTTTTCTTGGAACTTCATTCTTTTTCCTTGCTGGTTGACGCTTTCCCTCTCTCCTCTTTCACTGGGCATTTTAAAATTTTCTTTTTCTAAAAACCAATTTCAAACTATGCCGCTCTCCTTAGTTTCCTTTTCATTTAATTTATTATACTTTGCACAGGTATTAAACTTTAGGCTGCACACCCTTCCATCTCCCTCTAATCTGGCGCTGACCAAAACAAAATGATTTATTTCCTATGAGTTTTCCTATTCCCTCTTCTTGGTTGCGCGTGCCAATTTGGCCTTTGAAAATTACAAATTTTCTCATGTCTTTGACTGTAATGTCCCAATTTTTGGATCGATCCATATAGGCGGAGATTTCCTAATTATTGATTGATTAATTTGATCAATAATTCATTATTAGGGCTTTATACAGGCTAATCGATTGTTTGCTCATTATTGGCCGATAGCTTACTTGTTCAGTCGATATGTATCAACTGCACATTTTTTTGGAAATAATTATAGTTTAATAAAGGACACAAAAGATACAAGATCATATGCCGAGATTGGGAAGAATTGAAGACCACAACAGATAATGATCGGGCCGTATGAAGTATTGTTGCATAATAATATCGGTATTTGTTTTGAAGACTACCATGCATCGAAAGGATGGACATCCTTGCTTTTATAGCCACCTTTATTCTCATTATACATGTCGTAAAGGGAAAAGACATATATATGCCGCCATTTGAGGATCTTACCTTGTGCGACAAAAAAGACAAAGAGGATACGAGTGAATTATTCACCGATGCTATTCATGGCATATCAGCTCGTATTTCCACCACCGGTTTAGGGAGTTTGTGGATTATCATATCCATCAAATTGAAAGGAAAGGCCGCATCAAATACCATACATCTGAGTCGAGGCATATCTTAGCAAGATTTAAAAGATCATATACGCTGTGAAGGGGAAGTGAGTTTCCGTGAAGTGTATCGGAGAAGAAGTGAAAATATGGGAGTTATCGATTACGTTACTATGATGATTCAAAGTTTAGGAGTCGATACTCGAGATGAGGACAGATTTCAGGGAGCCGACGCAAGAGACATAGTAGAAGTCATAGTAAAAATCAAAAATCAGTCTAAGTCATGTTCACCTCGAGATGTCAAGGAATTACGTGGGCGTGAACTTTTGCAAGAGTCCAGTCAATTATCGCGATTTCTCAGCTATAAGCGTGCTCTTTAAATTCATTGAGCATTGTGAGGAAGAGATATTCACAGCTGCATACAGAGCTTTTTGTCAAAATCCAGGATTTACGAAGTATGTTCACATTGTTTAGGAGTTGAAGCTACACGAATCTTCACACTTTTACCGACAATGTTGTGAAGTTGTGTTCTCCACAATAATCTGGTTTATGAAGGCCATGGGAGACAAAAAGATTATAATTTCAAGAGCAGCGCTTAATACTTGCAGCAATTAATAATTCTACAAGCTTAACTAATTGGATCACTTAACTAGAGGCATGTCCATTCGAATGGATATATTAATTCAAAGAAACACACCTTCCTATGCAAGCATAAAAGATATAAATAATAATGAGAAATGAGGCAGGGAGGCATCAAATAGTTTTGCAGAAATATACATTTTAAAGACAAGCAGATCTAGTGCTCTAAGGAGCCATGATTCTCTTGAGCAAGGATGCATGAATAATAAGCAAACTTCAGAAACAACACCTACGCCAAAAATTGCATGAAAATAAGGATAACTTCAGAAATAGCAATCTAAAGAGGTCTAACCTCTTATATATTCAAAGCATGATTTTTAAAGCTTAAATCAGAAACAGCTATTATATTTACTTATCAAATTTCTATTATCAAATTAATCTTTGAATCTGACTTCATTATCAGAGTTTATTTCTTTTATAATCTGGAAACTTGGTTGACTTTGACAATATTGGATGACAATCATTGTCAATCCAATAGGAAATAAATCGGAAATCTATTGATCCGGAGCACGGGTCATTACATTGGCTGCAATCTCCACATTTATCTTGTATTTAATGTTTCAAATTTTAAAACATTCAATCCAAATTTTCTCCTTCCTATATGAGACCTACTTTTGCCTTCACAAAAATTGTCTTTCACTAGCTCCTTGCAAAAATAAAAAATCATGGTTCATTTCATTGCCAGAATGATCGAATTGAAAATATGATTCAAAATAAGACGTTTTGTCAAATTGAAAATGACAATAATGTTACTTCAATCTGCCTTCCAGACCAAAAGGAATCCAAAGTTTATGCCAAAACCAAAAATGAAAATCAAACTGCAACACAAATCAAACTGAAACATGTTTTGGTTGATGCGGATTGCCGATCAGCTCGGATGCTTCGGCATCACTAAATGATTTCATATTATTTTTTGCTTTCACCATAGTAATGCAAAATGGCCTCTTTGGCCTTATCCATGACCTTGTAGAGGATAACCATTGGCATGCTGTCCCCATCGGCATCACTAAATGATTTCATATTATTTTTTGCTTTCACCATAGTAATGCAAAATGGCCTCTTTGGCCTCATCCATGGCCTTGCAGAGGATACCCATTGGCATGCTGTCCCCATCCACCATACAAAGAACCTTGACTAAAGGTTCTGTCACCTAAAAAATTGAAAACAAATTTGAAATTATTACAAATTATCCCTTAAAAAACACAAAATAGATAGTGTTGTATAAAGTTTATATTTTATTTGTTATTTATTTTGAGTAACTCCTCTCCATTTTTGATTTAAGTCATCAAAAACTGTTCTTGCAATCTTTCTCAAACTTTTTTGGAAAATGGAGACTCCAACCAAGCATTAGACACAAACATTTGCTTGAGATGAGGAACTGCGGCAAGAATGCTGTGCAAAGTGAGGAAGTGGCTAGCAAATTGTGTCACTCTTGGTCACACAAGCTCCTTGCCACTTGTGTGCTTTCCGATCAAAGAAAGGACTCAAGTATGGTTATAGATAATTTTGGTAACCGGTTTAGTTTTTTCAACCATACTTTTGACATATCCAATCTTCCCAATGTCCTCTAACAACAAATCCAGCCAATGTACAACACAAGGAGTCCAATAAATAGTGGGATGCCTCTCCATAATAAGTCTCTTGGTTGTTACATATGCTGCTGTGTTGTTTGTGATGAGTTGGACAACATTCTCAACCGCAACCTCTTGAATCACCCCATCCAATAGATTGCTCAAAGTCTCAATGTTTTGACTTCAGGAACACCAATGTGCCATTAGAAACCACTAAAAAGTTAAGGAGAGTCCTATTTTGCCCATTTTATTGATGTTTATAGCAGCTTCAGTCGCATTCTTCCAGCCATCTCCTTTACTTCAATTGATAAATTAAATTATAGCCAAGAGGGGCTATTTAATTTATAAGCATCAAGAGGCACAATTTTATGTGTTAATTAATGAATAGTTGCATCTTGAAAGAGGCCGACATCATACTCCATGAGACGTGTTTTTTACTAGGCGCGATCTTCCATGAAAGGGCGTTATTTATTATTGGTGGCCGACTCTTGTTGAAAGCCGACTTGAGAACATTTGAAGGGGCACGTCCTCTCTCAAATGTTGTATATATATTCGATGTTTCACTCCTTTGTAATCATTTCATTCAGATTCATTTTGTTCATATAGTTACATACACTCAAGTGTGAGCAAGAGAAAAAGAAGAAATACATTATAGAGCAGATCAATATTATTGTAGAAGGTGGAGTTCTTCATTGCTGTGTTAGCATCAGATTGTGGTGCTCATTCCTGGCCTTAATATCGGCCTCTTTGTAAAGGAGACATTCATTGATAATTCAATAAATAAGTGATGTATTGTTGCTGGGTTTTTCTCCCTCAAGAGGAGGGTTTTCCCAGGGTATCTGCTGTGTTATTGCGTCTGATTTTGAATTAATTTTCTGTGCATTTAATCTGATCACTAAATTTAACACATTTGTCCATCAATTTGATAAGATGTTGTGCCTTTTTTTTGCCATACTTTTTTTGATCATCAACCACAAGTTGTGTATTTTTTATGGCTTCCTTTAGTAATGACCCACTTAATTCTTTAGCTATTGGAGTCATAAACCCCTTCTTAGCAATTGTTAATGCATTCATCAACCCTTCCCAATATGGGTTATTCATCACTTTGAAGGGTAAATTATTATATTACCAAAAGTTTGCTGCTGCCATCTTAGCCTCATGGTGTTTTTCCTTATTCCAAGCGATACCTTCAAGTGAGGGTTGTGCCCTAATTTGGCTCTTTTTTTCCATTTATAAAACACAAGTTTAGTGAAAGTAAGTGAAGCAAAAATGCATGCTAAAGAATTAAGCATATACACACATAATATGCTATTGGGTTGTTCTTGGGTTAATCCCCCATTGTCTTAGAAATATAAGGCAAGAGTGACTATAAGGCATTGCATGCTCCAAAAACTTTTCCAATGGGTAAAGAGGCTAGAGGGTGAAAAGCTCAAATCAATGGATTATATTCAACATTTTTCACCCCTATGAATAATTGTTTATTGGTGCTTATTTGCTAAGTGGGTTGCCTCACCTTGAAATCAATACCAACATACGTTAGCAAAAATGTCATTGGAGTAAATGATCACTCATGGAGGTCATGTTGCGATGGCTGAAAAACACACAAATTAAATCCCACAAAAATTAAAATTCTGACATTCATATTGATAAATTGCACCTTGTTGATGGCAAGACAACAACAAATGCTGAAAGAAAGCAATAGGAAGTCAGTACAAGTGTGTCATTGATCCATAAGTGAGGGAGGATATTCTTCTCATGTAGTCACCAACTTACAGAAATTAGATAGAGTGAATTACGGAAGCAATTAAAGTTGACTAGCATAATATTAAATTGCAATTAAGAACATGAAAAAGAAAGAACAATCATCACAAGTAATGGGGATACAAAAAATAACGTGGAGGAATTCCTTGTGGGTAAAAACTCCACCAAAATTGTGTCATAAGTACTCCAAATGGCTGCATGTTTAGCCAATCGTAGTCTATCAAAAGAGATATTTTGTTCAATAGTTAGAGTATGCATGCTAAAATATAACTCAAGTAGAGTTATCCAATTATCAAGTTTCTTTTCATCTACTTTACTTTCAACTGGCAGAATTTCAATCTTTACTTCCACTTTGAACAAAGTCTTGTTTGGAAGACATTTCTCTACCTTGTGCTCTTTCTCTCCTTCATTGGAATCTTAGTAGAAGGACTTCCATAAAGCTTGTTGTGGTCTCCAAGGATTGGGAAAGACTTTCGATGGCACTCTTGGTCTTACGAAATTTTGTTTCTGCATTCAACTCCTCTTCTCTTCCATGTTTCTCAAATCTCTACACCACTTATTTGATTCGATTTCTCTCGCCAAAGGCAATAACTTCTTTCCACTTGAACTGGTTGTGGGTATGCACCTGCAAAAATAATCCAATACCAACACCAACACCAAACTCTCAAAAGAAATGAATGTGCTCTGATACCACTTGATCTGTAAATTGGTGAGGGTATTCGTCACACGTAGTCACTCACTTAACGTAAATTAGAGAGTGAATTATGGAAGCAATTAAAATTGACTATTATTTGCACATTATTGAATAGCAATAAAAAGAAATAACAATCACTATGAATAATGGAGACATGAGAAGTAATGTGGAGAAATCCCATGTGGGTAAAACCTTCACTAAAATTGTGAGTTACACTCACTTAAATACTCTAAATGGCTGCACTACAGAAGATCACTGCCCATAGGCAGTCTAAGAATTCTCCCAAATAATTGCAGTGTTCCACGGGGTTTCGGGGATGGGGACGGGGACGGGGGTCAATGGGGACGAGGGACGGGGGGTCTAAGTTTGGGGGCAGCGGGGGTACGGAGTGGGGGGGCGGCAGGGTGCTGAAATACATATAGTACTTGAAAAAATAGTTATAAAAAGATGTATAAATATAAGAATTATAGATCTTGGAGACAACTAGGAGTCCCCTAGACGTCTTGAGGACACCCCAACATCCTTGAAGTCCTAGTGGCATCTTGGAGACAGCGACACTGGTGGTGGGATGATGGCACTGGTGGTGGGCTGGTAGGGGGACGTCCCCCCCCAAGTCCCCAAGTCTCTGAGACGTCCCCCTCTAGAAAACGCGGGTGTTTTTGGGGGGGGGGGGGGAGACGCGTCCCCGTGGAACATTGAATAATTAAGAACTCTACAAAGGACCAATTTGCAAACTCTTAATGGACTCCCTTGCCCCAATACAGTCAAATTAGGAGAACAATGCTCACAAATAGCTTTGAATATAAGAGATACAAGACTCTCCAAGTTCCATCTATGCTTAAGTCAAGCATGCACTGCATATATCTCACCTTCTGGAAATGGAAGAGATTTAGTGTAACCTTTCATTTTCCTTTTGCGACTTATTATTTCCTCCTGATGGAAAAGATGAAGGGATGTCCCTCTCTTCTTGGAAAGAGACAAATAGAGAAAAGAGGGAAAGACAAAGTGGGGAGTCCACTTCTCTTTGATTCTCTTCTTGTCCTCTGTCTGTTAGAAGCCATAACTTCTGCACAACAGGCTTGAAATGAAATGCTGTGTTTTTTTAAACTTGCATAATTTTTTGAGAGGAATCCAGATATGCAAACATATTAAGGTTTTGATGCCATGAAGTATGAAAACCAGATCCATTTAATGGTCAGTCACAAATTGTATTTATTAGTTGAGAAAACACAAGAGATCTCCATTTTGTTAAAGGATACTTTGGTTGGTTTAATTAGGTAGGTGGACAATCATTGAAGGAGGCTTCTCTTTTATAAAATTGTCTGCTGTTAAGTCTGGCAGGATTAGACTTCATGCTGCAAGACTCCTAAGAGAGGCAGAAAGGCTGTTGCGGACAATATATTTATGGTATTTTTCTTGGCATGAAACATATCATGGCTATTTGCATATCCTTTTAAGGAGGAACCCTACATGTCTACTATTCATAGAAAACTGTTTTTAGTATTTATCAAACTAATTCATCAGAATATTGAACAGTCACAACTAATTTGATTAGGCTTGCATGCATGTTTCAGTGTTCCACTGGGATGCATCCCACGCCTGCCCCGCCCCAAAAAAAAAAAAACCCTGTGTTTCCTAGACGGGGACATCTCAGAGACTTGGAGACTTGGGGTGAACTTCCCCCCACCAGTCCACCACCATCCCACCACTAGTGTCGCTGTCTCCAAGATGTCGCTAGACGCTGGGGTTGTCCTCAAGACGTCTAGGGGATTCCTAGTTGTCTCCAAGTTTTATAACTATTTTTTCAAGTACTATATGTATTTCAGCACCCTGCTGCTGTCTCCCCTCCGCCCCCAAACTTAGACCCCCCATCCCTGCTTCCCTGAAACACATCCCGTCGTTCCCCTGTCCCTGGCCCGAAACCCCATGGAACACTGGCATGTTCTTGATTATTTCTTGTTGCTTGATATGGTAATGCTATTCTTCTTACCTGAGTCATTTTCTAGTCTCTGCAATTCTACTATCGGCAATTGAGAATGCAGACTCTTTTATGTCAATTTTACTGGGAATACTGTTCATTGCATGGAAATACAAACACTGGATTTTATCGTGTCGATTTCTAATTTAAACTGATTAATATTGATTCTATCTGTTTTGTTCAATCAAAACCAGCTAGCTTGAAATGGCATTTTCTTCCTACCTTTTCAAATATTTTCTGTGTTTGTCCTGTTTCAATGTTAGGACTCCACTGTGTTTTGGAACTTCCACATTCTTTGTGTTTTCACTACAGTTCTCTGTTTGTCCACTGCAGTGAATAAAAATCTTGGAGTGTCTGGATCCATGTCTGCAGATCAGAAAAAAAAGCTTCTGTGGGGAAGTAAAAAGGCTGCAGCACCTGTAGAGGTAGTTGAAATGTTTGTTTTGATTTTGATATTAGAAAATTTCAAAGTTCTTTTAGGCACTATCTGATATGTTCTGGATTTATATCTGGGTTTTTAAAGCAGGCAGTTAGTAACTGCTGGGAGATGGCACATTTTGCCGACCCTGACCGTCAAGAAAAATTCAACAAACTCATGGTAATTTCCGCTTCCATTATTAATTTTCAGTATTTTTGCTGTCAAAAGTTGGAATGCATTTGAACATATCATAACTTTTATCCAATTGGTCTTGTGGCTAGCATAATGCTTAATGTATCATTATAAAACTAGTCACAAGTTGCTGTTTTAGCAGTTCACATCTATGACCGTGTTTGTGGTGCAATCCTATTTCATGTTGTCAAATTTTCTTTAAAATTGTTTGGATTTACCATCACTATACGTGCGCTAACACCTTTTCAGAGTCTGAGTGCTCCTTGCTACATATGGCCAATTGTAGGGTGTCAAGGGAGAATTGAAGATAGAAAAGAAGGTAGAAGAGAAAGATGGGTTGTTTGCTGCAGAGAAGCAAAAGGAATTGCAGCAGGACTTGGAAAAGCAGTTTACAGCAGGACTGAGGCGCCGAGATGGTCGGACTGTTGGATTAGGTTTATAGGCATTCTGGTTTGCGATGTGCAGAGTGTTGCTCATCTTGATTATCTTTTGGGGAAGGTCATTACGTATTTAGAACTCCCAATAATCTTGCAAGTACATTGGGCAGCCAGCAGTGATAACAATAGGTTTACAAAGTCCTTTTGCCTCACTTTTGCATGCCATTTGAAACTATCAATCTTAAAAAAGTGTAATAGTTTTAGTTGTAGAACATTGAGTTGGCACTATCTGGACCATGTTTCTATATTTTTATTAACTATTGGAGTAACGGTTAACTGTATGCTTCTATGTACAAATTTTGGCTGTAGCATGTTTTATTTTAGTTATTCATATTTTGGGTTCAGTTGATGTTTATTATGTTAAGTAGGATGCTTTTTTGGCTTGCTGGTTCATAAAAGATGGGCTTAAGTATTGAATGTTTTAAGGCTGCGTAATCTTGTGAGATCGTTCACTGAGTTTATGTTTGTGGTTGTTTTGACATCTTGCTAGTCTAATAGAGTCGTGACACTTAATTTTTTAAGGCTTTTTTGGCTTGCTGGTTCATAAAAGATGGGCTTAAGTATTGAATGTTTTAAGGCTGCCTAATCTTGTGAGATCGTTCACTGAGTTTATGTTTGTGGTTGTTTTGACATCTTGCTAGTCTAATAGAGTCGTGACACTTAATTTTTTAAGGCTTTTTTGGCTTGCTGGTTCATAAAAGATGGGCTTAAGTATTGAATGTTTTAAGGCTGCCTAATCTTGTGAGATCGTTCACTGAGTTTATGTTTGTGGTTGTTTTGACATCTTGCTAGTCTAATAGAGTCGTGACACTTAATTTTTTTTGGTTTGTTAACTTTACTAATTCCCAGCATTCTGGGGCTAGATCTATTTAGTGGCTGAACAATAAAAAATATAGCTTGAGGAGCACTCGCAAGAAAATTAATACTTAATTCTATGATGCCTTAACCTAAAACTTGTTAGACATAGTTTTCTGTTATTGCTTTGTTTTTAATTCTACAACACCTTAACAAAATACCCAAAAATCTTTTAATCATCAAATCTTCAAAATTTAGACACTGGCGATGGATTATTTAGTGTGATTAAAAAATGTTAACAAAAACTCAGTTTTCTACCAGAAGCATTCAAAATCATTTACTAGACTGTGGAAATATCATGGCCATAATCAGATGCTGAAGTTATGTTGTGCTGTTGACATGGTGATAATAGAGACATGAGGTTTTTGGTTTGTTAACTATGCCAATTCCCAGCATTCTGGGGCTCTCTATTGGATGTGAACAATCAAATTTGTGAACTCTATAGGAGCTATCACGATTTTTTGTTCTTGCTTTGTTTATAATCATTCGAGACCTTTACCTAAAATTGTTCGATCTTTAAATCTTTCGAGCCTTAAAATTTACCGACTTGATATCCCAAAAATAATTGTTGATCATCTACAAACATTTGTCTTCTGGCAGGGCAGACGAAGTAATGCAAAATAAAATGGGTTTGCAATTTTTGTGCTAATTTGTAATTTGCAGTGTGCAATTGTTGATCAATTCTTCTGAGATGTGAAAATAAAATGTTAAATAAGCCGAAGAGAAGATACTTAATGCCGTCATTTCAGTATTTGGTGCGTGTAAATGTAGTATGCATCCATATGGTTCTTGGTACTACAGTATTTTTTATTATTCTGGCTGGAAAATGGAGCAACAGTTTCTTGTGTGTTTGGATATATTACGAATGATAGCTATCTTCAACACTGGAGAGCCTGTAAGATGACATTGCATATTCTAATTTACCTGAACATGCAGATACCCGTTAGTTTGAATCCTGTAAGTGCAGGCAATATGTTTTTAACATGCCTACAGACTGTTTCTTCTGTTAGACAAGGTTTGCATCGATATCATTCCATTTTTGCATCGATATCATTCCATGTTTAGAAATGGTTTAGTAGTTTCATAGAAATGGTTGCATCGGTATTTAATGCCATTTAAGTCCCCATGCCTAGCCTGCACATTTCGTCACTCTGAAAGACGAGATAATTTAAAAATTTCTCAAGGTCTCACGCACGGGCGAAAGTCTCAAAAGCCTACTTTGAAACAGAGGTAGTAGCCAGGCATCTTAAATTTGCACCTCGCGAGTTTCTAAATGATATGCCGAATTCTAGTGAATTTTTTTAATACGTCTCTCCAGGGGAGTCGAGTCGAGTCGAAAGTCATTGTTAGGGTTTTGATCATTGATCTTAAAGCAACCCCAAAAATTTTAAGACTAGGATGAATATCAAGGCATGTAGTATCAAAATGCCTTCTGTGTTGACGTGTCTTGTGGAAATGGACATCTTTTGTTCATTTGGGCTTTAGAATCAATTTTTTTTTTAGCTTTCAAAATTTTGGTCTTCCTTGTCCAAAAATATAAATTTAACGATTTAAAAAAAAAATGATCTTAACATGAGGCCTACATGAGGCCTACTTTACGAAAGATACAAAATTTTCCGAGCTCAAACACATCTATTTAAAAATTGGTGAGAGATATCTTGATCTATTTTATTTTACTTTAAAATTATTGTATATGATCTAGGCCGAGCCGTAGCTCACATAACCTTATAGATCTAGGTAATTAACAAAAGCTTGGATGGTAGTCATCTAGGCTCCCTATCCACGTGGCTTTGCTATTGCTTTGGGCTCCAAGCAGTTAGAACTCTAAAAAAAAAATTGGAGCTTTATAGTCAATGTATTCTATAGGTTTATAGTTGAAGTAATTGCATAGGGGAGAGGGGCCCGTAGTTGTATAGAGTCCAATTGTTGTTATTGTACTTGTACTTATAATATTTAATTTTATCATTTTTTTTTAAAGAGGGGTAAATGCTTTCAACACTCAACAATTACACCTCAATGGGATTTGAACCTTGATGGTAAGAAGAACAACACAACTTAACCATCACACCAGACCACTATTGTACCACATATTTATATATAAATCAAAAGGTAACTAAATGCTGGTCAAGATAGACCCAAACTTGAACATATGAGAACCCATGAAATATAAAAAAACATAAATACATTCATCAACAAGTGAAACAAATATATATTTTTTTCAAATAAAATATCATAACTATCCACTATAAGTGTGTCATTTATAAAATAAGATGTTCATTTAATAATATAAGACATTCATTTAAGATGTTAATTTAATAATATAAGAAATTCATTTAAAGAAGTATTGTTATCACAATGAAAAAATGTATTTCTTATGTGTACAACTATTGGGGTAACAATGTACATGCATTGGAGTATTTCATATTAATAGTTTGTCCTATCACAGATCTAAAATGTGAGCACAATAAATTCTTTGTATTTTTCTAAAGATTGTCAAAAGGTTTTTAGTGCTCAATTATTGGTCCATTTTTGTTGGATATAAGTTGTATTTTAAATAATAATATGTTGTTTTTTAACAACAAATAATTTATTGTGTTCAACTATTGGTCCATTTGTGTTTGATATAAAAGTTAGAGATAACAAAGATTTATGGTTACCAATAGGTATTTGGTCCACTTACGTTGCATATAAGTTATATTTTAAATAAAAATATGGTATTCTACAAGCAACAAATGACGTTTTTTGTTCAACTACTAGGGTTAACATGATTGAGTTTTGGTCATATCTTTAAAAAGTCAAATATTGGATGTTTCTCAATAGATGTGTTGATGTGGCAAGTTGTGTGATGAGTCACACCTCCAAACCTTAATTATAAATAGATAAAAGGCCAATCTACATTTTAAAAAAACAGAATCCTATAATATTTCATGCAACCGCTATATGCTCACAAAGTTAACCTGCATGACTGTCACCTCTCTCCCTAATAAAACATATATTTTTAGATATCAACTAAATTGCAATTGCAAAACATTACCCAAGGATGAGAGACCATCAGTCCAATTGTTTCTCACTGATGAATTCCATTAGCTATTCTATTCCATTCGAGGCTTGCAAAAAGTGAACAAAAAGAGAAATCGTTCCACTGAAGTCCCAACTCGTTCAATTTAAAAAAGTCAGAGGGGAGAGGAACAACTCCACCCGAGCCAACGACCTCCAAATACAACATCCATACTGCCCGAGAATCACTTCTTAATGAGAGCCTTGTAGAGGGCTTTCACCAATTCCAGCGACTCCCCAATGTTCAGTAGTGAGGCCAAATGCTAGAGGAGATATCAAACTTAACCCTATATTTGTGATCTGCCATCAAGAACTCTTCTCTCAGCACCCACTTGACCTCAAATAAAATTAACCCACGATGGTTCTTGAAGACACATTTTAACCTCTTCTATGTGATGGCCCCCAGAAAGGCCCTCTGTCGATGTTGCTCCTAAATTGAATAGGGGTATCCATATTTTTTCCACTGTTGAAACTTAGCCACCAAATAGAATGTGAGGGAATGTGATGGTTTGCCAAATTAAAATCACTTCCCCTACCATCTCCCACGAATCGAGAGGTCTAAAAATGAATGAATGTGAATGCGTGGAGAGCTCATGAGCCCGTCCGTTGGTGAAATTATTAACTCCAATGCATTCAGGGAACGATTAAATTATAGGGCTTTGTTGATCACTGCCCGGGGGATGTATGTTCAAGTCATGATGAGGTGTCACAACTTCAGTCTGCTCAATGCCATAAACTGCCATGTTGTCAAGACTGTTCGCCTCAATATTTGCTTCACAATAAGTATGACTTGACAATGCGGTCTTCAAACTAAGGCAAGGGCCATTTCTAGTAAAACCTTGAAGTCTCCACTATTTGCAATGAATTTCTCCTAATTGCATTTATCACTAAGTAGAGTCCCCTTTAATTTTGATTTTAGAAAGTCTCAGCTTCAAGTATAGCTGCAAGCCAAGGATGCAAGCATTTAGTTCTATTTTGTTGCTTGTTCTTTTCGGCAACCTTATTGAAGCTCTATATAGAACCTTCCTCGATCAATTTTGAATTAGACAACCAACACTGGAGGTGCCAATATTCCCTTGACAAGCTTCGTCGTTATTGAGCTTGAACCACCATTGCTGTGGTGGTTGCAATCTAGCCTCTTTGCGTTTTGTTAGGGATTCAATACCCCTAGTCCTATTAACTTCTGTTATTTAAAAATTATTATTATTATTATTATTTTTTTTGGTATTGTTTACTTTATTTTTATTTGAAAAGGCATTTCATTTTTGGATATCAATTTTAATTTTACTTTTGAAAATATTACCATTCATATTTCTATAATTCTTTTGTTTGTTTTTATTTTGAAGAGTAGAAAATATTTTATTCTTACATGTTAATTTTTAAAAGTTAATTTCATAGTAAAACTAACACAACCATTTAAATTTCCAAGCCTCACATGTGCATTTTATCTCTTTGAAAGATGAAATATCATATACACATAAGATTCCTCAAGGTCTCAAACAAGGGTGAATCAAAGTCTTATTAAAAAGGGAGAGGATTAAGTCATCATGCATCTTAATTCTATGCCTTTCAAGCTTTTAAATAGTAAGTTACATACTTTTGAAAATTTTAACATGCTTCTATAGATGAGTTTATGACCTTGAAGCTATTGTTTGGAGTTTTAGGGATCAATGACATAGCCACATCAATTATGTGTTTATCAAGTAGTGTGAAAACACCCCAAAAAAGTGAGATTGAGATGTGCATCTAGGCATGTTGTATTACGATTCACTATTTTTTGTCAATGAGTGTGAAATTAGATAGTTTTGTCCTTTTTTTGGTTGATAGGCCACTCTTAGGATGAACTCTTTTCTTGTAACTCTCAAAATTTTAGTTATCCAAAAATCAATTTCAATTCTCCAAAAACATGCCATAATTTAAAAAAAATCTTTACATGTATATAACCTATTTGATGATAAATCATATCTTTTTCATTCAAATAACTTATCTGTAACAATTTTAATTGTTTTTTTTATGACTAAACATATAACTACAAATATTTATCTTCTGAATTTTGTTTTTCCCTAATTGAATAAATGAATTTTACATACAATAATGAAATTCCCTATACTTAATTTCCTGCAATGTGGTTGAATAGGATAACCATGTTGCTAAGAATCAACAGTCACTTTGGAGTAGGGTTTCAAGAATATGCTTGATTGTTTGTCGTGTTTTTAGGAGTCAATTTTCATTTGTCTAATAAACCAAGAGAGGGCAATTTTTTTGGGCATCTACTTGAATAATCACCCTACCATGAATATATATTTTATATTTTTAAATTTATGGACAATAGTACTTTCAAATAGCCTTCTTTTGTTCAACTGATTTATTAAGCCGAAACCCACATGACTCAAAGAAGCCAATCTGTCATGCTTTGGAAGTAGTAATGATTCATTGAAGAAAAAATAAACAATCCTCACCCAAAATATAAGATGATTTGTAATGCTACACTCATTATAGTAATTTTGAAGAATTAAGCTCATATAAATTGACTTACAATTTTGATGACTGTAGAATGTCAGAGTTATTGACTGTAATTCAATAGACAATGCCACTGGATACAACTTTTAAGGGTTTTAAAGGTCTGGCAATGGCAGACTAGCCGGTTTCGAATATTAACGAGATGGGTAAGATAGGAAATATAGATGAATGGGTCCTGGAAAATGTGTATTAATTGTATTTGAGTCAAAGTAATATTGGGATGGGCGACTTTTTGGAAAAGTCCTAGTACTTCACTCTTGTAATCATCACTTAAGTGAAATGAGTGCTAAATAGACCATTCATGCTCATGAGAAATAATTTTAATACCGGGATGGGCGACTTCTCGAAAAAGTCCTAGTATTTCACCCTTGTAATCATCACTTAGGTGAAATGAGTGTTAAGTAGACCATTCATGCTCATGAGAAATAATTTCACATGAATCATTACTCATAAAATTTGAATCAATGAATTTGACTAAAAAATTACATAATTAAATTGTAAAAATCATAAATGAAAAATACATCCTACTTCTCAACTTAAATCAAAATTTACCAAATTTAAAAATTTAAAACTTAATTTAATATATTCTTCATTTTTTTTCAATTTAATTATATAAAACCAACTCCTTGCTTCACACCCTCCCAAAACATAGATAAGGAAATCGATGTAAAAGTGAAGAAATAATTCAATAAAGCCCTACAATTCATTTCAATATGTACATTAAAATAGAAAGGCCCATCCTCCATATGCTAGAAAATTAAGGGAATGAAATCCTAACCCTTATATTCTCTTCCTTCTGTGAATGCCCATCCCAACAAAAATAGCTATGCTCCAAAATAGCTCAACCAAAATTAGGTGTTTCTCAAAGAAAACTAATTAAAAAATACAATCGGTGAATACATTAACATACAAGAGATAGACAAGTGTACTTATAATTGATATATGGTATGAAAAGTTGAAAACAACATTTTGAAAGTTGGCATGCACTGGATGGTATCTTAGGAGATCCCAAAATCATAAGAATAGGAGACAAAATGAGCTTTGATGAGCTAAGGTTTGGGATTCAATAAATTAAAATATAAAGATAAGTTGTAAAGGCCAAAACCCAAAGTCACCATGTATATTATTCAAGTTTGATTTGTGTGTCACCACCATTATTATTCAATTAAGGTTTTGTGTTTTGTGCGCTTCTTGTCTTCACAACACCTGACAATCCTCCCTGTTATTCTTCTCAACTGCACGCACACTAATTAATTAATGCACCTATTCAATTTTGTCCTCTACCTAAGTGCCTTTTCTTCTTCCTCCTCTCATGACCATCTTTCTTCTCAGATCTATAACAGTGTAGCCTTTATATACAGTTTTGGTTTACACACAGTTTGAACTTTGAACAAAAGCCTTCAAATATGGGTTTTGTTTACACTAATCTTAGTAGTTGTTGATTGAATTCATTGAAAGATCTATAAATAGCAAAATTCAATCTGAAAAATGATAGATTTGTGCTGGCATGAGAGAGGGGGATCTTCCATGAGATATTTTGAGAGAACTGCAAGCACAAATGGAGGTAACCACAAGGAGTTCAAATGCTGGAGCTCATTCAGATCCATCATATCACTCATGATACCCTGCTGTGGATGCAGTCAGTCACTGGGATCATGTATGGAAAACCCACTAGAAATGTTAACTCATGCCATGCCTTCCAAAGTTATAGGAACAATATTTGGGCACAGAAAAGGGCATGTCTACTTATGCATTCAAGAGGATCCTTTGCATCTTCCTCTCATGGTCTTAGAGTTCTCCACTCCTAGACCTCTTTTGGCCAAGGAGATGGAAGAAGATCAGCTTCATATTGTGCTAGAATGTGAAAAGACCAAGGAATTTGGTGGATCCCATCTCTACTCAGAGGCCTTGTGGACCATGTCTTGCAATGGAAGGAATGTTGGGTATGCTATACAGAAGTCAAACCAGCTTTGTTGTAATGATGTGAGGACCAAGGAGCTCATGATGAGTTTGAAAATGGGGGCAGGGATTTTGCCTGTCAATGAAGGGGAAGCAAGTCATGGAAATAATGGGGAGGATATAGTTTATATGAGAGCTTATTTTGAGAGAGTTGTAGTTTCAGCAGATTCACAAGCTTTTCATATGATCAATCCTGATAGCTCTTCTCAACAGGAGCTAAGTATTTTCTTGGTGAGAGATTAGCTGGTTTCCAGGGTGGAAGGTATTGGGGTATAGAGGGTAAAACAAAATGAGCAGAGTGATCTCACTGAGGATCACATGATGAGTCTGTAATTGATAACTTTCATTGCTCATGTCAGATATGAAAATAATGTGCATGTAGATACTTAAATTGCTAGTATAGAACCTAGTAAGGTTGATACTTTTGATTAGTATGAGTTTTAACAGACTAGATTGTTACGTAAGTTAAATGGAAAATTAATCAAATGCTTGTATGTCCCTATTCCATACAATAAATTGTTACATTTGGCCTGAGCTAAACAGACTATTTATTACAGATAAGTCTTTGAATGAGATTATGGGACTTACAATTATTTCTAATACTCAGTCATTCCAGACATATTCCATCACATAACAGTTTCTGTCATGTGCAGTTAAATTTTAAAATATAATTTGAACCAATGATGTTCAGTATCATTATACACAGTCCTTCGAAGCTAAAAGATCCCATAGTAATGGGCAGAACATGGATAAAAGTGTGCGAGGGTCTCGCCAGTCCTGCACCATATTAAATATTTGTGTTGTGCTCAAAAAGTTCAAAGCAAAGACCTCTAAATTAGATTTATATTGTTTAAGGTTTCTGGAATCGATTACTTTAGTGAATTTTTGTCTCATATGATCTTTCTCCTGGAATAAAAGGAATAAGTTTACGTTAATCTAATCTTTATTAACATGAAAGGTCTTTAGAGGTCAGAGTTGAAATGTGGAATATATCATACCTAAAAAAACTGGACTTAAACATTTCATAACTTTTTTTATTATTGAACAACATTGAAATTGCAATATGTTTACAGTTCCAAAGGTTATGAGTTCTGTTCAAAAGTGTTTGTGTTCAAAATATAATTATCATTATAATATCTAATAAATATTGATAAAGTTGTCAAAAACTAATATAAACAGTAATATTATTTGTATGTTACATATTTATCTGCATGGTTATGGATACATAAAGTTATTGTATCTTTTGACAGTTACATTCACTTTCTTATTTATATTGTCATGATTAACCCTAAGTTAGTTGATTTGCGATTTGATTTGTTTCAATTGGTTGATGACATCTTTTTTTGCCTTCGGTGAAAGCTATAGTGGAGAAGACAATGATGCAATTTGGAAAAGTATATTAGAGTAAAGCCTTGAAATCAAAGTTTTCAATGAGTATAACAATTAAAAACTAGCTAAACATTTGATGCTTCATTAATATAAAATAACATGTTTAAAATTGAATTATCTACTACATTATCTTTTAAAACTAGTCCAAGTAAGACTTCTTTCCAACACATATAATGACCCAAAAATGAAGAAAATCTCTAAAAATAATAGACTAATGATTTTAAGTAAATATACAATCCTAAAATATGTGTTTCATAGTCACATCCCAATGATGGAAAGGCCATTTAATTGGTTGAACAAGTAAACATTTTAGACTTTTGTCAACAAGTAGTTTGCAATGTAAAAGTTTTCAAGCAAACATTTGAGCACTTGCATCAACTTTAGATTTCTAGATTTGTAAACTTAATTTAGCCCAGTACTTATGGTTGAACTTGCACTTCTATTTAGTATTAAGATGAGGAACTAAAGACAACTTGGATAGAAGCAGGTGATATATTTGTTTTAAGGGGAAGAGTGAGAACTCTCTATAAGAGAGTTAATGTCACTCCTTGAAGAAATTACATGTTGTTGGAGTGGATAATTTAATCAAGTTAGTAGGGACCAATGATAGTACAATATTTACAATTTTCTTGGAATTACTATTTAGATCAAAACATTCTTTAATGACTTGCCAAGAGTCCATTGTAATGGATATAAATCCCACATATTGTTGAACTATTGAACCCATTTCTTGAACAATTGATATGGTCTATGAAAGATGATGATTAGATGTTTCTCATGGTATTGAATATGCTTATTCCACCAAGAAGAAGCATAAAAGATAAGACCATGTTGTAATGCAGATTCTTTCTAGTTTAAGAATCATCTCACTTGCTAAGTTAGGCTTTCGAAATGGATTGAATAGGAAAGGGGGATTTATCAAAAGTATGGTGTAAGAAGAATATTGTCCAACTAATATTCTACCATTTCTCTTTAATTGTGGTTATAGAAATTTTGTCTTATAATTTTTTTTCATGGTTCATCACTTTTGATAGCTTTGGTAATCCATTTAGGAATTAGACACACTCCTTGGGTTTTGGGATCTATAATTCTTAGTCCACCTTTCGACCTAGGTTAGGTGCAATGAGACTGAGAAGTGACTCAAAACTAAAAAATACCATTCCACTTTGTCAAAAGAAATTGCGAGATCAATTTGCAAAATTCTTCACACCCTTTATTAGATGACTTTTGACAAGAAAAATACATGAGTGATAAGAAAGATTCTATCTGCCACTTTGAATTTCCTAGCAAAATACAGAATTATTCAACCCAATTAAATAATTTTTTTAAAGCCTATTGAGGTAACATTTCCATATATTGATAAGAGATAACGCTAAACCAAATGGGATGTTGAAATATCAAGTTATTTCTCCATGTTTGATGTGTTTCTAGTCTTCTAGGATTCATTAAGGGATGGAACCAACTTGGGTCAATAAGAATTTTGTTTTGTGATGAGCTAGTTGAGATACTAATATAATAAAATAAATATCCAAAATGTTGGTGGTAATGTATAGCTCCCTTTCTATATTTTGTAGAAATAGTAAACTATCATTAGTAGAATGTGAATTAATAATAATGTTGTTATGTGGAAGGGAGATACCAAATATTGGTTGCAATTGATTGGCTCTTTGCAATAGAGAACTAATACATTAGTAGCAAGCAAATAAGAAGGGTGTAAGAGGACAAACTTGTTTCATAGAGCATTGGAGAAGAAAATATTTAGATATTATGTTATTAACATTAAGCAAAAATTAAAAATTTAATTGACCATTTGGACATGAACAGATGAACTCAAACTATTGTATAATTTTGAGAATGAAATTTTAGAGGATCAGATGCCATAAACTTAGTCAAATTCTAGTTTGAATATTATATCATTTTGATTCGATCACTGGTCCCATTCACTAGTTTCCTATCCTTGAACAAGAATATCAATAATATATTTTCCACCATCGAATCCTATTTGTTTTGGTCTTGTAATACCTCACACGACTAGTTTAATTCAAATAAGCAAAGCCTTGACATTAATTTTGTAAGAATGATTTACTAGTGTAATAAGGTGTTGACAACAAATGGTGTCCTCATTTCTCCACTTAGAAAGAAGTTTGAGTAAAATTTTGTTGATGCTTAAGCCTAAAGATCTCTTTTCAAATTATTTCAAGTAAAATTTATAAAAAATATCTTTAATTTTTTTTGGAACTTGGTTTGCTAAAAATCCAAGGCAACCCGTCAATACTTAGACTTTTATTAGGAGCCATATACAAGAGGAGACAGTCAATCTCCTCAAAAGAAAGGATTCAATCCAAAAAATGGCTATAACTAGGGTCAATCTCGTTAGGCATATAATATTTAACTTTCTCTTCAAAGGATTCTTATAAGTCCTCTAATTGAATTTGCTTTTTAAAATTATTTGAGCATAGTTTTATTCTCTTGCACATTGTCTCAACATCAACATATCACAAATCACATTGTTTCCTTATGCATACACTTTACACCAAGATGTATTACACAAAAAAACTTTAGTAGAATAGTTTCACACACATCTATGCAAGTATCAATCAACTAGTTTTGTGCAACTTAGTAGGGTTTGTGCACAAATATGGGGGACAAAAAGTGGCCATTTTAATTTTAAATAAACAATAAAATGGTCATGTTATGGTTTGGTAGTGATAAGCCTAAGGCTTAGTCACTACTACGACTAAACATAATCACATATAACACAAGTGAGTTATAACATGAGCATAGTATAATGTGTTCACATTTTTAATTGCATAAGAATTTTATATAATGTGTACACATTATATCTTGCTTTGGAAAATTCCAACCCTTAGTGTTGGATTTGTATTGGACTTCCAACCCAAAGGGTTGGACCTACATGTCGCACACCCAAATATGTGCTTTGTAGAAAATATACAAAACAAGTAAATATTGAGCATGCTCTCCATCAAGTTTACACATTTTTTGATATTTTATAAAAAAACCATGATGCCATAAAGCTCTCTATTACCTTTCTAATCATGCAATGTTCTATAAAATTTAAAAATATGAATGTTTTCATTTTCAGTTTCTTTTGCTAGTGTTCACATTTTTTTCCCAAAAACCTATGTATAACTTTTTTGGTTTCATTTTTATCTACCCATTCAAATTTAAAATAAATTATATTTTTTACATTCTAAACTTCATTCTATACACATTCAAAATACAAAATTTTGATTTTTGACTAGTTTTCTCAAAATTAAGGGGTGAGTATGCCCAATTTTTTGTTTTAGGATGTGTCCACTTCAAAAATTAGTAAAAAACAATACTATTAAAAAAATAGTAAATAAATTAGGCATAAACCATGCAATGTTGGCTAATTTTCAATAAATGGATTTGTGAAATACTTAAAAAAGTCAACATTTTAGGCGGAGCACACTAGATGCCATGTTATATTTGTTTGACAAAAACATGATGAATTTTTGTACTTCCTCTATTTGACCCTATTAATATCTACCATTTGAAAAAATAGTAGTTTAGAAATTATATTTCTCATTCAAGATCAATTTTTACTACTAATTTTAAGAAAAAACCCATGTATTGTTACTTTTCTCCCATATTTATTTAAGTATTAGCAATGGATTTAATAGATTAAATATTAAAATTAAGATAATTTACAAGATGTAATGTTATTAAAATGGACATGAATAACCAATGTAAAATAAAAGTGATAATTTAATCAAATTAACATCAAAATCATATAAATAAATTCCCAATATATTTTAGCATCAATGGTTTTTAATACTTATTTGAATCACAACACTTAGAAACACCACTCTCACCCTAGGAGTATTTTAATGGTATTGGCCCTCACTATGGTGCACACTGGGAGGCTTGTGTAAAAAACAATCTATGCCTACTCTCATGAAAAGGTATGCCTACTCACATTGTGCCTACTTGCACAAAGCACTCGCTAGGACAATTTGAGGTGTACCTTGTACCTTAAGTTGGACACTCCTATGTGCCCCTTTCTAATGCTCAAAGCCCACCAAATCACTTTCTTAATCCTTGAGTGATCTCCATATGCCCATTTCCAAGTTTCACATAAAATTCTTTATATAAGCTTTAAGGAGTGGTTTCTAAACCATCACACCTTTTCAAAATAGGTTTTCTTTAATTAATATTTAATAAATATAATTAGTCCTCCCTTGTAAAATATTTTTTTATAAATACTCTTCATTATTCTCCATTTTAATCAAAGGATCACTTTATCCTTTATTTTCTACCTCCTTTTAATTCTTTCATTACTTTATTTTCACTTTGGGGAAAAAGGTTCCTAACAAACTAGCCACTTTTGATCCCCTTTGGTTCCCCATTTTCATGCACATGCCTACTACAAGATAGTTGCATACACACTCTTCAATCACTCCATGCAAATTTGGGATTCTCTACATCAAATTCTATAAAAAATTCTCCAAGCTCTTTCTTTATCTCTCCAAATTGTACACAACTTGCACATGGGTGCATTCACATCTACATTGATATGTTTTCTTAACTCCATACATGATTAACACCTGATGTGGTTAATCCACATGATCATGCCAACCAATTGGTACTATATAGATTTGACATCTAGCAAAACCTTGACCACATGGAAAGTGTACCATGCATGCATAATACATGTGGCTAACAACCAATTATCTAAATGCAACCTACTATACATTTTATAAACTAGTATTCCTAGTAGTTAGCCTCTAATTTCAACTAGCTAACTTGGTAGGTTGTACTGTGGGGTTTCTATAGAAAAATTACATTAGGAGCTTCTTCTCCTACTAGGTTATATAATTATGTATCATCATCCTTTGATGAATACATGACAATGTTCTTCACACCTTTATCATATCTTTGCTTCACCTTGGCCATTACATTATAAGAATGATTCCAAATATCGATATTTCTATGAGGTATATCTAAATTGTCTTAGATCCATGAATTCATCTACACGAAGATTATCCATTGTTTCTCACAAGAAAATTAGATCATAAGTATGAGAGAAAAATGATTTACCTCATATTTCTTGTCACTAGACACACTTGGCTAGGTTTTTAACATTTTAGCATTGTCATCCTTCTTTACACCATGCAAAAAAGAAAGAAGATGCAAATTCAATATTTTTCTAGGAAAGGGACCCTCATTCATTATCCCTACAAGAAAATGATTGTTATCATCCAAAGAACCAACTCCTTTGCTATAGAAAGAAATATTTTCAAGATATGCAATTCATTGATGGACTTGTAGTTTATTTACCTTCTCCTTAATGGCCACACTATAGGAATATACAAAAACCTTTTCCACACATAAAACCTTCATCAAAATTTTTGTTCCATGCAATGTTTCCTTATGCTTGCTTCTACAACTATGGACAAAGATAGGGGAGAAAATTTTGAAATCTTCCTCACTTGGCTTTACCAATGCCTTTAATGGTGGATACTAGATTCAAAGCTTCAATTGGACCACTCTTTCCATTATGCAGACCTCTATAGAAACATATTCATACCTTTTTTAATCAACATAGAAAAAGTATAGTTAGAGATGCTAATTATATGCAAGAAATTGCACCATAGTTCAATCAACACTAATTAGTTGGAGGAAATATATATCCTCAATTGTGTGCCTTTTAATTGTACACATTATATCATTGGTTATGCAATATGTCTTTCATCATCCACACAACTTCATATAGGAAATCAACATCTCAATGTATAGACTCACACAAACCATGATGTCCATAGCAACCACTATAGGAAGATTCAAATGTTCCTAAGTGAACCATTCTCCTTAGTCAGTAATTTAATAGGTTCACACAATCTATATATGTCAACCTTTGGTATTGGAATATAAAATACAAAAGGATAACCTATATAGCTTTGTACTCCTTGCAGTCCATGTCTTCTCAACATTTGAATCTTATAACTCTCATCAAGACTAGCACACAAAAGCTTCACAACTTGACTTTGACATTGAGCTCTTGGCCTTACTAAAATAGACTCACATCATGTTAGACAACAACCATACTAAATAAAATTTCAACAAAACCCAATGCCATCCTACACAACACACTTTAATATTCCATATTGGAATATGCTAGTTCTTCAGTGGCAACATTATTTTGGATTATCTACTCTCCACCACTTTGCATTGCTTTGTATTCCAACATTAGCATATAGGGACTAACTTCCCTCAACATGACAACATATGTTCATCTACAATATGCCATTTTAGTATTGGGGCACAAGGACTAGCCTCCTTCAACACTTGTAAGAATGCATAGTTAGGACCATGATTCAAAAAACATTCTAGTACACTATGGACCTTCACTTATTTATAGGTAGGAGTATGATTATTTTATATCTTCTTTGAATTCTTAAATTTGTAAAATATTTTTGGCTTCAAATTTGTAAGTCATTAAAAAAATGTGCATTACCAAGTTGCATGCCACACACACTTTTTTTCCATTTATGTTCTTATACTTGCAATCATTCTCTAGTGTAATGTGGACATCTCTTTACAATAAAGGAAAAAATGATCTATACGCAATAACATGATAATTTAAAACAATTGGAATTTCCTTCAATAATCACTAATATAATTTATTTCTAAGTATAGTTCTATGCAACTTAGTGTTAGGAAAAAGGTGTCTCAACCTTGCAATTATAAAAAGGTTACTATTTATAGTAAGTTTATATTTGAGCATGAGTGGCTTTTAATTTTTTTTACAAAGTTGTGGAATGGCCAAATAAACATGTTGGTAAAGTTTCGATCCAAGGTCATGTATGAATTTCAAGATATTAAAGTTTTCACTTTTGAAAGTTTCAAAGTCAAATTTGAGGCACTTAGAGGCCATTTTTGGGCCTAAAAGTGGCCATAACCAACAAATCTGGTTATAGCTTGATAGAGCACTTCACGATATTTCCAATGATTCAAATAGTTTGTCAATCAAACTCCCAAATCAAAATTTATGGCCTATGAAAGTTGGGTCTCTAGAATTAGGAAATGTGAAAACGTGTTGGATATAAAAAATAGTTGTAAGGGGGAGTTACACATGTTGGTGTGTGTTTGGAAGTGTCATAGGGAATATTTGATTGGAGATAAGTTGGGTGCCACTTTTTGGGTGGTTTTAGCTCATGGTTTTGTAAATGCCATTTGACAATTTCATGTATTGTATCTCCTATATATATTAGATGCTTGAGATGAAGGTTGAGTGTGAGTGTCTTATAGATGTTGAGTTGCCTCCGGATCTCTAGTTGGTGCTACTCTTGAGAGAGTTTTCTATGCTGATATGGTACACTTGTATTCTAGGGATTCTTTGATGAATCAAATGGATGCTTCTCTCTATTTGTTTACAAGAGCCTACTCTACTAGTATATTCTCTGTAACTATGTATCATGCTCCTTTTATGAATACATGACAATATTGTTTATGCCTTTCTTATGTCTTTCTTTTTCCTTGGCCATAAAATTATTAAAATTCTTCCACATCTCAAGTTTTTCATTACAATTATATCTACCTTATTGAATTATCTCCATAAATTTGTCTACATGCAAAGCTTTTCTTTGATTCTTGGGCCAAAATTGGATTATTAAGGAGCTTCCCATGGAAATATTGAAATAATGAAGCTATCTTAGAGAGATCCATGTGAAATGAGCCTTGGTTATCAATTAGTGAGAATGTTTTCTAGTTTTGATGTTTGTAATTTGAGTAACCAAATAAGATTTTGAAGCCTCAATTTATATCCTTAATCCAATTGAATCTTTTTATTATTTTGGCTTATTTTCCTCTAGATAAGTATTAATTTTATTTAACTAAGCTTCAACATAAAAAATAATAGATTGCACCATAACATTACTAGGTTTAGAATCATGTATTTTCCTAGCATGCTCTAATTTCCCTTAAACAATTTTATCTTTATGTTTATGTTTCTAGGCTATTCTTCCACCAAAGGAGTGGAAATGTTCAAGCACTAAGAAAAAAAATACCACTCAATCCACAATTCCCTTGTCGTGGCTTCGAAATGGAATTCCAAATTCTCACTGTATTAGCAAGACAATCACGATTTTTATGTGTAGTGCTGATTTTGAAAGGGAATTGAGAAGGTGAATGACTAGAATGAGAAATAGAGATGGTGGAAAGGATGGGAAAGTGATTAGAAAATGTGGTGGAATAATCTACATGCAAAAATGTACTAGAGTGAGAAGGAACTAGAGAATTATGATGAGAGATATAATATTTATCCAACCTATTGAGTTTCTTATACACTCTAGTCTTGCAAGTAGACATTGTGAATCAATGTTGAACATGACTTGAGAATCTAATATGTAGTGGATGAACCAAACTTGAGAAATTATGACAACTAATCCAATTTTCAAACTCATCTTGCTTGAGTTTAATATGGTTATACCAATTGTGGTAACTATGATGCTCCACCATATTAAAATATTCTCCTAAAATATAGTCATGTTAGGAATATTTTTATATATCCAATTCAAAGTACAATTATTTGGGATTATTATAAGCATATGTGAAGCAAAAGCCAAGCATTCATCCATTGAAAAATGTAAGAGTTCAAACATAATTGTGAGAAGGGTCTTCACTCCTATTAATAACATATTTGGATATCCATGAGAGCATCCTACAATAGCTCATCCACTTTTATCAAGAAGAGAATGTAAACATAAAGCATAATTCCATATATTTTGCAGACTAGCATGAAGAAGAATGCCAATTCACTTGACTTATTGGAGAAATATAATGTCAAGTTTCCATTTTATAATATAAATTTGACCATATAATTTTGAGTAGATTTGACAAGGATGGAGGGATGGGTTTATCATCTATGTTTAGCATCACAAAGGAATTGGAAAGTAATACATTTTTTTTAGGTATTTGTGATTCATTAATAATATTTGAAGGGAATCTTTATATTTGATGAACACTAAGGGATGAAGAGGTAGGAAACAAATTGGGTGATCAAATGAATAAGGGGAAGGAGAAGGAGAATGGCCATGAGAAGGAGAGGGATAGTTATAAGGATAAGGAGAACCAAATGAATGGTTTCTTCTTATCCATCCTCCATGAACACATCTTTGTAGAAGAAAGGTGTAATGATTTATGATGGAATAGGTTGGGTGATGAAAGGTGGGAAGGTAAGTAAAGGCTTGGATTGTATGGGTGGCATTAATGAGACCTTATGATAAGAACATTTAGCTTTAAGTGTGCTACTCACCTAGGGTATAACTATTTCTAGATAGTTAACTATGTATGCATATCCAATATTCATAAGGGAAAAAATAAACACCCATGTGAGGGTGGGGACGCATGTAATTATTCTCTAGGGGGACTTGGAAATATTGTAATAATGAGGCATTGATTAGGGGGTTATATAATGCATTTGTAAGATCATTTCACATTATTAGTTTAAATATAGATGTAATTGGTGCTTCATTAGGGAGTGCTTGGGAGTTACATATGACAACTCGAGTCATGGAAGTCAAAGATTCTTACGAAGGAATTACTTTCTAAATTTGGAGGTCAGTGTCTTGTAGCAAGTTGTGAGAATTCTTACTATAGTTTTTGGTTACATGTTCTTGGCCCATGGTATTGTTTTACAATGGATTTTTACCCTCAATTATATATATTGAGGGATTGAGAAGGAGACACGATGCATTGTATTTTTAAGGTAATGCTACCAAATTTTCTCCATGGTTGAAGAGTGTTGATCTCCTATTTATTTTGATAGAAAATTGGACTCTGATAATGTATTGTAACCTTTTATTGTTGAAATACATTGGGTGTGCTTTGAAGGCTACAATTTTCCTAGGGTATATATGTGTCACTCTTGTTCTAGATAGTTTCTTCTTCTACATGCTAGAATACTATTAAATTTTTCTTAGATTGGACATGCGTATTTCTCTCCTTGTAGGGCCAATGTGGAAAATATTTTCATGTTTAGTCTCTACAATGTGTCTTGAGTTTTTCATAATGGTTTATAGGAATATTTTTCTTATAAGAGAGGGTTGAAGAATATATCGATTTAAATGGGTTAAATGAGTAGAAAACACACAAGGTTGAGAGATTTTAGTTTCTCTAATAGGAAAATCATATATCAAGTGTCATTTTCAGAAGAAAAAAAACATTAGTCTTGTTTGAATAGACTATTGGTTGTTCCATTTTGAAAGTATCACTTATTAACTTAATGTTCTCCAATGAATGGTATTTCAAATCAAGTTCTAGACAAACCATAGGATGAACCCTTAGGCTAGATAATATATTTAAGCTATGTTTTCACTACAAGTTGAGCCACAATAACCCTCAAAAAATGATAAAATTTTGGGTTAATTATTATAATTATATCCACACGGGATAATGCAATTGTAAGGGACCTTTAGGATGAAACTCAAAGTTCCAAGATTGGAGGTTACCACACCTTCTTGTATATAACCCATGTGTCATATTACAACATAATTTGTGCTTGTTTAACATATTTAAACATACAAGATACATATCATTTTCCCAAACCTTTTATTGCTTCAATATTCCAACTCCTATTTTCTAAGTTAACCCATTTGTAATTTTTTTGGCACATTATTTTAAATAAAATAAAAAATGATAGTTTGAGTTTTACATTTAGATATAACATCCATTATGTCATCAAACAATTGAAATTCCAATGTTTTTCCCTATCTAATGTTTCCTTCTCTAGAGCATTGGTTGAATGATGAACCTTGATTTTTGCATTAGTATCACTTGTGGGATAACATAATTTTAAAAAACTATATGAAAGAATTTGTCAATTAGATAGAGGTGATTGTATGCTTTATTAATCAATTCTTTTCTCTTTGAGTATTGTAGAAATTTACAAGATTCCTTTAAAGTGGACATTAACAATCAATGAGGGAGAAATCTTAGGAAGTGGTCCCTTGTAGGGGGCTTCAAGATTTATAATTATGGAGTGACATGATCTAGGATATGAAGAACTAAATACTATAGGATAAATTGAAATCTTATCTTGAAAAATAGGAGTCCCTACTTTTTAGTTCTTAAATTTTTGGCAATTACCTATATGGTGGATCTAAAAATTCTCCCTACTAGCCTAAGAACATTTTTAAAAATCTAAGTGACATCATCAAAATAAATCTTTGAGATTTTAAGCAAATAATTAGAGGATTTTTTTCATTTAATATTAATGATGTTGAGATGTAGTAATGTAGTTTTCAAACAAATTATGAAACCACCTTCTTCCTAATATTATTTACCTAATTTTTTACCATATTAGTTACTCTTATAAATTCATAGGATCACCCGATTATAAAAATATCCTAAACATGTGACCATATCCTTAGTGTGTAAACAATACAATGTTGCTTTAAATGTAAAACATAATATGGGGATAACGTTAATTATTTCTTAAGTAACATGGTCTTGGTGCCTAAGTACTATGAAAAGTGAGCACTATAAATTATTGGAAAACAAACTTGGCTAAGTTTTTAGAAAAAAATAGATGTCACTTGCATTAACATTTATCTTTTAAAACTAGGGTTGGTAAGAGACATATACAAGAAGCTCCTAGGTTATTTATTTTTGAGTGCCAAAATTTCACCCCTTCTTCCATCAGTTTATTAAGGGTAGATTTGATGAAGAAAGGTATTTGATATATTATCTTGAATTTTCATGATAGTAGAAAAGTTCTTTACCATGAGTTGATATCTTGTTTGAAGTTCATTCTAATGAATCTAGAGTGTATTAGATTTAGAAAATAACTCTTTATAGTTTTTGGTACCTTCTTTGTGAAAAATTAAGGTCTATTATCCAAGCTACCTGAACAAGTGATAAATTTTAGATAACAAATAAGGAAAACCACTATAAAGGATGGTTATTGAAAGAAAGTATAGTCCTAAACAAAACTATATAGTCTAATTTATGTGCAATTTAACAAATTGCTAAGCTTTTCAAATGAAATAATAAAACTTCCCTTAATCTTTACAAGAGAGGAGAAAAACATAATAAAACTACTCTTAAGCTTTACAAGAGAAGATAAAATGATCAATATTTGAAAATATTTTCCTACCCAACTTAATTTAAGAAATATAATTCACCTTATTAAAATAATGCTGGTTAATAAATAAATTACCAAGAACTACTTGAATAACCCAATTTTAAAACAAAGGGAACTGCCATGTTTATGGATGTCATTATACCCCCAACCACTATATTTAAATTCACAACTCCTTTATAATTATTTCAAAGTAATTCCTTGGGAATATTTATGAGTATATCATAAGCTACTTTAGAAGGTAAACAACAACAAGAATAGTGTAAATGAGTAGAAAAAAAACTTTAAATATGTGAATTTAAAACATAAAAATTAGGGGTCCATATACTTTGTAGCATAAATATAAAGGGTTTGAATATAATTTAATAGAATAAGGTCCATAAACCCTAGAGATCTAAGGATGGAAATAATGAAAGGTCAATTGGATTGTTCAAAGGACTTCTTCCATGCCTTCTCATATTGTAAAAAGATTTACAGAATGTATCTAGTTTCAAAAACCAAATTTATTCTCGTATATCAATTACAATAATATTAGGTATTATAATTTGAGTGTTAATAGTTTATGAATGATCTTTTATAAAAAAATATTGAATTGAGTGATTGATTGCCAACTAGTAATGAGTTTAGTACTCCATTTTTGGTATGAATTGGTTTTGTCCTTTGAGTTAGATCATGAAGCAAGTTGGTTTTAGTTTAACGAAAATATTTTCATAATCTCTACTAAAATGAAACAAGTCAAAGAAACATGAAAATACTCTAAAAACTCTTCATACGATGAATTTTAGTACAAATAGAGTGGCAATATATAGAATTCCACAAAGTGTAAAAATTATTTCTATTATTTTTAATACCTTAGAATTATAAATAACTAAAGGAGGTTAGAATTTTTTTCATAGTAATGAAATAGCCATATATAATAGGGTGGCAGTTGTGTTACTATCATATGTTGTCATTTAGATGCAATGCACAATTCATGCTTTCTAAGTTGTATTATGTACAACTTTAAGGTTATTCCAGTATATGTTCAATTCTTCTTGGTTGAGTGTTTTAGGGAGTTGTAGCATAAATACATACATTCATTTGAGGTTTAGAAAATTGTGTTAAGGGTTGAACTCTAAATACATATTACATGCTACTAAAACTTTTTCATTCATTTTCTCCTATTCAAGGTTTAGTAGGCTCTAAGAACAATAGCAAAGATGAGAAGTGTAAGGATCCAAAAGAAGGTACAAAATTAAATTTTGATGGGGCTTCAAAAGATAACTTTAGTATCATGAGTGGTGGCTTTGTGCTTAGAGACTCAAAAGATGATTTTGTGCTTCGGGGCTCAAAGCACTCAAGTGTCAAAACCAATAATGGAGTAGAATGGGGGGCCCTTATAGCAAGGATTCAAGTTACCTATTTGGTTGGTCAAAGGAATTTGGTGATAAAAGGGGATTCACAAATAGTGGTGAATGCAACAAATTAGGAGTTCTATCCTAATTGGAAGCTTAAGGCAATCTTAGAAGAGATTTTAAAATGTAAAGATAAATTTGGAAGCTTTTAAGACCTTACATTACTATGGGGAGTATAATTGTATTGTAGATTATTTAGCTAATGAATGAATAAAACAAAGGGATTATGCATCTATTGAAAATAGTGATGTCTTGGAATGACCTACTTTAGCAAACCTTCTTAAATATGACCACCCTTGATTATTGAATATGGTTGCAATTATAGGTTTTTGTTAAAGTTTATTAAGGTTTAGTAGGCTCTAAGAATAATAGTAGAGATGAGAAGTGGAAGGATCCAAAAGAAGGTACAAAATTAAATTTTGACTGGGTTTCAAAAGGTAACTTTAGTATTATGAGTGGTGGCTTTGTGCTTAGACTCAAAAAGATAATTTTGTGCTTGGGGGCTCAAAGCATTCAAGTGTCAAAACCAACAATGGAGTAGAATGGGGGGGCCTTATAACATGGATTCAAGTTACTTATTTTGTTGGTCAAAGGAATTTGGTGATCAAAGGGGATTCACAAATACTGGTGAATGCGACAAATTAGGAGTTCTACCCTAATTGGAAGCTTAAGGAAATCTTAGAAGAAATTTTGAAATGTAAAGATAAATTTGTAAGCTTTAAGACCTTGCATTACTATGGAGAGTATAATTGTATTGTAGATTATTTAGCTAATGAAGGAATTAAACAAAGGGATTATGCATTTATTGAAAATAGTGATATCTTGGAATGGCCTACTTTAGTAAACCTTCTTAAATATGATCACCCTTCTTGATTATTGAATATGGTTGCAATCATAGGTTTTCATTATTCTTATTAAAGGTTATAATATATAGTGCAAGTCTATTAATGGGAAGGTTTTCACTTGCAGATATAGGATGCCAAATTATATCCAAGGTGCATTATCATAAGTATTTGATATGATGGATTGAATATGGTGTATTATTGATGGATAGGGTAGGTATTTTAGTGGTGTATGCATGTTGAGCTATGGGTTTGTGTGTTTATGGTTAGAGGTTCTAGGCAATTGTTAGGTGTTCTAGGAGGTACATTGTTAATGGTAGGCAACAATAACTCTAGGGATCCATTTTTCCATGATTGGATCACTGATCATAGGCTTTGTTAAAAAGTTAGTTGCAAAAATATTGGGAATATTAAGGTGGTCAAAGCTATTTTAGGGATGCATAGTATATCTAAGATAATGGTTTGGTGCATGCATTTGCTTCCATATTAGAATATTTTAAGAAGAAATTAAAGTGAGTTGTGCAAGATGTTGAGATACAAGAGATTATATATATGTTTTTGAATAGTCTAGCAATGGAGAAGGATAATGTGCTATTTAAGAAGGTGGAGGTAAAAAAGGATATTATGTCTCATTTTGATAGAGGCAAGGCTCTAATGTAGGCTGTGAGTGTGGATATTAGGGCTATGCATGAGGAAGCAAAAGCAATTATGGTGGATGTTCAAACCTTGGAAATTTGTTGTCAAGATCTTTAGATGGTGATGGAACATATAGTTGTTTCATAGCACAAATGTGTTATTGAGATCACCAATGGTTACACAAGTTATTAGAAAATGATAGATTGATGAGAGTGGGTAGGCATGTAGAGATTATAAGCGGCATCAAATTCAATGGCTTAGACAAAGCTTTAGGTTCAATGATTTCGATGGTTTAATTAGTTACAATTTTAGAGAATGAAATGTATAGCATAGTCTATAATAGATGAATAAGGGTACCGCCAACATTAAGCATGATTTGATCAAACATATCTCCTCTACTCTAATGTCTACATGCTTGTTCCATGATTTTCAAAAGAGAAGAAGTAGGATCTGTCATAATTTTACCATATTGAAGTTGTTGCTATATTTTATTTTCCTTAAATCTTGAAAGCTGTTGGATTTGAATCTCTTTAGTTACAAATAAATTAGATATAATTAGAGAAATAAGTTTCTAAGTTAAATGCATTTTTGATATGATGTAATACATCATATACAACCGGTGCTCCAAGTCTAGCCAGTGTTCATACAGCTAGGCCAAAACAAGAGTGGTATCTAATTATGAGCAATTTAGAGCAACGTGTACTTCAATGATTTGTCTAATCCTAATTAACATAGATATGTTAGAAGGGTTACAACTTAGTGGGTCCATCTCCAAATTTTTGTCTTCATTTTACTTTAATAAATCCATCGTTCTCTCCTAAACATCCGCTAAGTGTCCTACCACTAACCCTGCAAATATAATTAGATATCATTTTCAATTAGAAAGACACAACGGGTCGCTTTTTAAATCACTATTAGGTGGGGCCCACAAACAGAATTTCGAACCTCTCACTTAGTCTCACATGAACACGTGTTCCCCTCATAGAATAAGCGATGGACTATCAATTAAAAAATAATAGTTTACAATATTGGTAAATTAAATATGTTTTATATGGAGACGTGTTTGACAATGGCATTAAGGGGTAGAGTGTAATGATGCGAGCATGTTAATCATTTTTTCTTTTATTTCAAATTTGACAACCATTTATATGTCAAAATATTAATATGTAATAATAAACATAATACTACTATTTAATGAATATAAAGATAAATATATGGAATACAAATGAAATCAAAATGTAAACACAAATTTAAAAATAAAAGTAAAAGATAGGCTAAACATTTAGGATTGTCACGAGTAAAATGAAAGTATAGTTGAATTAGTGTTTTCTTTGTTTATTTTATCATAATTACAAGTTAAAGTTTATAAATTGAAATGCTCTACTTTTTTAATATTGATTTTACTAATATGTTATGGTCTTAAAAATAATTTAGTTTCAAAGTAAAATAAAACGACTCTATCTTTTTTTCATTATAGAGTAACATCAATGAGTCTCATGTTGTTATGGTATATGCCAAAACTAGAACACAATCGACATATATTTAAAAAATTAAAACTTTAAAATAAAAGTAAATAAAATAATCCTTATGTAAAGAAAAGTAGCTTTAAATAAACATTAGTTCAAAACTGATATCTCTTAGGTATTTTTTAGATAGATGTATTTAAGATATCTAGACTAATTTTATGATCCATTGATGCAGAGGAGAAAACTCTCTTGTGATATCTCACCAATTTATCCACAACTCACAATTACAACAAGCCACCCTTGGCCAAAATATTGCAACGAACAATTTCTCAGTCCTAAAATCAGATTATAAAATACCACAATTTCACTGCCAAACAATTTGAATTTGACACTCACGCTTATCAATCAAATTTGATGACCATTCAATGCAAAATTGAGGTAAATTGTATTTATTATTTATTCAAACGCAAATAAAAAATTTACAATTTACATTTCCTACACATATTACATTTCCTGCATTTTAGGCCGAAGGTGTGTCCTATTTGAGAATGCAAGCTAATTATTGAAATCAATGGTAAGATCAGTAAAAGCAATGCAAGATGGTTAAAATAATCTCATCCGTCGAATGTTTCTCGCTGATTTTCTTAGGCTCATCATTTTTCGTTCGTTATTGTCTGTCATTTTTTTCTCGTTTTTCGTGGTTCCGCCGATTTTCGTAGATTTTCATTGCCGCTGAAATCGTTCCAATGTTTTTGTTGCTGCCACAAAATGAATGTGCATGTATTACAATGTCAATTATAATTGAAACCCTTTTCGAAACTTTCAAATTATAAAAACTACATACCTCTCCTTAGGGTTTCAAAATATATATATAGCTACAAGCAAGAGATTGGATGAGATTGACTCTCGACCAGATACGCGTTTTCAATGTGCCACTAGAAGTTCTAGATGGTGTGGATGATAATTCATATCTCATGGATGATAATGTTAAACCCTAATTCTAATTGTATTGATAATTAAACCCTACTAAGAACCCTAACCCTAACCTAATCAATAACCCTAATTGTAGTCATTCTAACCCTAATTCCAAACTTCATCTTAGAATTCTAATTCAACCCTAACCTTAATTAAATTATAATCTTAATCATAATTCAATTTTAAATAATAATAATGTTATATAAATTATTTTTAAATTATATGATAAAGTTAAGTGTAAATGTAATTTTTAATTACATTTTTCTTTAAAGATAAATATGTGAGTTTTAGATATATTAATTTTAATTATGTTTAATAATAAATTTATTATATTTTCTATGTATTTAATTTTGTAGTTTTAAATTGATTATATGTTTGCACTTATTATGAATAAGTGCATATTATATATTTAAGTTGCTATTTCTTTACACACATATAATATTTTATTTTGAATAAAATAAAATATGAGTGATATTTTATTTTTGAAATGTTTTCAATTTCTTAATAAATATTGAATGTTTTTTGTGTAATAGTAAATTTAGGATATTTTCTTTTTATTTGATTTTTTAATTTTCTAATTTTAAATATATTAATTTAGAATTTTTAAAAGGAACAATTGTTTTTTTTATTCCTTTATATTTTTATTTCTATTCTTTTATTAAAAAACATTTTACAATGACATAAAAGAATATTTTTCTTTTTATAGATTTTCAATATTTTTTAATTTTTAGTATATTAATTTAGAAATTTACTTTTATATGGATTGGAGAATATTATTCTATATAAAAAAAATCAAGGGATATCTTGTTTGAAAAAGATCTTCAATATTTTTTAAGTATATCAATTTAGAAACTTACTTTTATATGAAATAGTTAATTTATAATTTTTTTATACTTAACTTTTTAAATTTTCTAGAAACTCTAACTTATATTAATTTAGAAACTTAATAAGATAATGAAACATAAAGACCATCATCAGTAATTATCTAAATCTAAATCGTCTTTAAGTTAAAATTACCTTATATTAATTTAGAAACTTAATAAGATAATGAACCATAAAAACCATCATCAACAATTACATAAATCTACATCTTCCTTAAGTTACAATTAAAAATAAATAGAGCTTCCATGATACAAGTGAAAAATTGATGGGGTCTAAGCTATTTGAAAAACCAGAGGAAAACAACATTAAAAAATCTTTAAAAAAATCGAAATAAAACCTTCATAGATATTGAGATAACTAACTAACTATTAGTAATAATTAAATATTTTTTCTTAAACATTTTTTCTTTTATGTCTTAAAAAATAAATCATATTATTGAACATTTGAAAATGAAGACTCACTTCAATCTCTATAACTTTATTTTTGCTAATTTTCCCACTTAATGGACATAATTTCTTGGCAAAATGGAATACTATTTTCAAATAATTAATAATTCAAGATTTCAATATTAAAATAATTGACCAAAATTTCTAAAGCTTAAAAAAATTAGGTGCTTCTCAAAGTCTTATGTGAAAATTTCAAATCACTCCCAAGTTTGTACATCAGCTTATTTGGCAAGTCTCCTGCTTATAAAAATTGGTTTCTAGGCCATATCATCAAATATGATGCCACATCAGCATGCTTGTGAGACTGATAGTGGGTCACTAAGTCATGTATTATTGGTGCACTGATGTGGCATCACATGATTTGTCAATTTGTGTACTTTATGGATAAAAGTGTTTGCAATTGGATATTAAGTGTAATTTTATTGGATATTAAGCCTACCAACTATGAGGCCCCTTAGACCTACTTCTATACCCACCATTGAATCACTACCCACTATGGGCCCCTTTCCCATAGTCATGCACTTAACCTATAGAAGAAAATTTACATAACTGCAATAGAAAAAAACTCTCTAATTCATGGAATATATCCCAATTCCAAACAGATCTAATCAATTTGAATAAAAAAATAGACATATGCAAAAAGGTAGATATAAAAAAACACATAAATCACATAGAAAAATAGAGGAGCTTACAATAGAAAGATTTTTGCGAAAGATATACCAAGGAAAACATGGGAGTAAAGAAAACACATCCAAGAAAAACGGTTGTCAGTTACATAATGCCAGCCATTGCATGTCACCGTTGCTTGCCAGCCATTAAAAAAACGGTTAAGGTTATTAATATATTCATTAATATATTTATGAAACTCCTCCAGGGCATATTCATTAATATATTTATTTTTAGGTACGTTTTGTAAATTTATTAGATCTTATCTTATTCATGTGTGCACATATACATATACTTTCCCATTCATTATGTCTATTTTTTTACTATATTTTTATATAAATATTAGATGAATCTCACGCTATAAATCTTGATCTTCAAAATATAAAAATTATTTTTAAATTTTGCCCACTTCAATTTATCACTTATGTTAGCTATTTAAGTTAAAAATATATAAAAATCATACTCCCTATTTCATTATTGAAAAAAATGATATATATGTTTTTTATTAAATACATTTCAGCTTCTTTTCATAATTTTTTTTTCAGCTTATTTTCATAATTTGTATAAATATTATTTTTTAATTTTTTCTATTTAATTAATCTTTCTACCTTATTTTAAAAAAATATATATTTAAAGATAAAAATAAATAAATATATTCTATAAAATATTCAATGACATACATCATTGAACCATTTATAAAATATCTTCTAAATAAATTATTAAACAACATATGAGAAAATTAAAATGCAACTTAAAATTATTCAATTATCAACTCCTCTGAGTTTTGAGTAACTTAATCAACAAAATTTTCAAGAATTTTAAGAATTTAATTTTTTAAAGTAGTTTAATCCTCAAACATAATGTATTGTTTTAAATGTACATCAAAATCTTAAAATGAATTCAACAAATGCTTATTTAAATAAGGAAAAATCACATTTAAAATTTTTAATAATTATTTTTGGTGTAAAATAGTGTTTTGTAATTATAAGTTAATTTTTGTTAAACATATCTTTACGATGTATTTAACCTAAACAACTATTTTTTAATGCTTATTAGAATGCAAAAAAAAATGTTTAAGCTACAAAAGTTTTGCCAATCAACATGTGCAACATGTATTTATTACATATAATTTTAATAATTGTAAAATTTAATATTTTTTAATTAAAATATAAATACGTAAAAATATAAAATTTAAACATATAACAATTTATAAATTATTAAATATATAATGATTTATAAAATACTTAAGTTAAAAATATTAACATTAACTTTTACAAAATCGCCTTTATTGTGGCATCCATAGAAATATATTTATGAATACTTTTGTAATTATTAAAAATTAACAACTTCTAACTTTAATTTTGAAATGTGCAAACATTAAAAATGTCTTCAATTCCCAAACGCCGCTCCATTAAAATAGGAAAAGATTCCAAATTATCCTTTGCCAACAATAAAATTTATACATGGGAACAATTTAAGTAGAAAATGGAGTCGCATGGAGACATGAGGTAAGTGTAACATTGTTTATACTAAATTGCTTTTAAAATTAATAATAGTACTACTATTAATATGAATCATAATATTAATAATATTATAATAATACTAATAATCTAAGATAATCCGAACTAGATATATTAATAAAAATATAATAATATAATAGTAGATACATTAAAGTATAATTATTAATCTAATGATATTACTATATAATAAAAATATAAAATAAAAATTATAACATACTAGGATAATAATAATAATATATATCAAAAAAATCATTTTCTAAATGACCTATCAATTGACCTCATTACCACACAAATGTATACAAAAAATAAACCATTTATTTTCCTAATATTAATAAAAATATAATAATATTATAGTAAATACATAAAAATAAAAATATTAATATAATAATATTACTATATAATAAAAAAATAATAATAATTATAATATACTAGAATAATAATAATAATAGTAAATAAATAAATAATTTTATAAACACCTATCAATTGACCACGTACCATAAAAATTTATACAAAAAATAAATCATTTATTTTCCTAATTGACCTTCCACACCTCTTCTGCGTACCCATTGCATGGCCCCTGACATAAACATCATCTTAAATCTCATTAAATTCCTAAGTTTTGTAGCCTCTTTCTATGTTGTTCATGGTGCCTTCTCCATTAATTTCTAAATTCTTAGCAATTCAAGAATCTGCACTTTTTATGACTTTATTTCTTGCACCTATTTGCTCTCTCCTTTTTTTCTTGTGTAGGATTTTGTTATTTGTCTATGAAAACTTCTAGCTTCTCCTCTAGTAGTGACTCTTATTATTTTGTTCCTTTTGTTTTTCTTTTGCCTTCATTCTTTTTTGTTCCCCCTACACACACTTCAATTTGTGGCTGCATTGAATTTTTTTGGGGATATTATTTTATTTTCCCTTCTCATAAACGTGATCATAACATGAAAACTAATCTTTATTGCTAACAATTTTAATCATAAAATTTGCATGACTGATTTTGCGAATTGATGAACACCTGAAGCGAAAAAATCCAAAGTTCTTCGTTTCACCCAAAAATTATCAAGTAGGTCTGGATGATGTCTCATTCTTTGCAAAATGATTTCACTCCAGCCCATTACAAAACCTAGCGCCAAAATTATAGCCAAAAAACAAGAAAAATTCAGACACAGAGGCCGAACCTCAAAGGAACCCGTTCAAGTCTACAAACGTAGAGAAGTCTTCTACCCATTCCAATCCCTTCTCCGCCACCAACCCTATCTTTCATTTTAGAAATTCAACGGCCATTGCTGAGACCATCTGGTGCCTCATAAGCTCAACCCCCTTCAAATCTAAGAGAAAGGGATAGACCTTCATTTCTTCGTCCGTCTTCCACATGAGCTCCAAATCAGAGGGACGCGAAATCCCTTTTCCCATGAAGGCTGCTTTCAAGGTCTCCTTCAGACTGCCCAACAAGTTGCCACAAAATAAATTCACCATCAATTCTCTAGCATCCGCCTTGGGCATTGCAACGTCCAAAATAGTAGCCAATAACTGTGAGGATATGTAAGCATTATCCCTTGCATACTCCTTTCTGGCCTAGTGACTCTTTCCTAAAACCATTTTAACTGCTACCAAGACCAGGGGATCACCCATGAGCATAATGCATTTAAGCCTTTGATTTGTGATTTCCGTGAATGTTGCTTGCCTCTCCGTCGCCACCAAAGAAACAAGAGTATCCACGCCGAAACATTCCAGCCCCTCCACGGAGACTAAAATAATGAATTTTGAACGGCTTGGCTTTGCCATTATTGTCACCCTGACCGAAAAACCACCTGCACATAGACAACCAACATAAACAAATTTCAAAAAGCACTCAAATGAACTGCCACCACCCACCAACATTATTAAAGCCCACAATCTACAAGGCCGAACCAAGACACACGAGCGAGGAATAATGACGATGCAAGGCAATCCATCCTTGCATGTGGTTTTTGTCCTCCAAAAATAGGCTTTAACCAAGGCATCACCTCTTAATAAAGACTGACTGCCACCAAGCCGATTTGCATGATCTACTGTAAACTTCATACCCTTCGTGCCTCACTATTTGGCAAGGCCATTGCATTTCACTAAAATGACAGCCACCTCCAAGAAGCTCCCTTTTTTGAGCTAACTCAGACCCCTCAGAAATCCCTTTGCCGACGACCACCAGACTAAGATGCCTTAGGCTACCACAAGAGAAAAGGAAGAAGTGATGTGGCCATACCACGTGTTTGAAATCCTTCACACCCCCGTCAACACCCCTGTGTCCTCTCACTTTGCCACCAAATCTTCCGCCAAATCACTCGGCCGTGCAAGTGGGTGAAGGAGAGAAGGAACAGGGAGGGGGGAGGGGGGCGGGCACCCTACCTCCCATAATATAACTTCGTATTTTTTACTTTTTACTGGTAGAACTAATTTATGGGAACACTTTAAGTGAACATGGAGGGCATATCACGCCAGTGCCATCGGTCACGTGAAAAAGTCACTGCAATTTATAGGGAGACGGATACCAGACCAATTCCATAGTCTAAAAAACAAAAAAAGAACAACATTTTAAATAAACATTACCGATTTAAATAATAATAATATAATTCAAGAGATTTTGATTATTCAATTTTAAAAAAGTGACATTTAAAGTATTATAATTTATTAATATTGATGACTATTTGCAAAGATACATGTATAGATAAAATACATGTTTACCACACAAAGAACAATTTTATGATTTTCTTTTGCTGGGTTACATGGTCTGTTGTTTCTAAGCAGATGGTTGGCTATTGCTGTGTTGGCTTGTTGCCAGATTGTTTCAGGTGGTTTTTTATTATAGTAAAAAATTGGGTGGGGTTACTGGTCCCGGATAAAATCAGGTTGTATCTAGGCTTCGGGCCCATGCTTGCGTGACTTTTGTAGCCTGTGATGTCTTGATTATCTGTTAGTGGTTGCTGTTGAGCTGCCGGTGGTTTGTGAGTTATCCTTTTTAGCAGCTTGTTGGTGTTGCGTTGGTTTATGCTTAATGCTGTTATCTTGAGTTTCAATTGTCTTCTTTTGTAAAGGGTTCCAGGCCCCTTCAAAACCCATTTTTTACCCCTAATCAATTTTTTTTTTTAGATTTTCTTATAAGATATTTCAACATGGAACAAAGGGAAGGAGCCAATATTTAAAGTTTCATAAGGTGTTAAAAATATATTATTATTCATTTACTTTATATATTGTGTTTCCTTGTTTATATTTAGAGTATACCAAATCTTGCTATTCTATCAACGTGTATATTTCTATATATTATTTTAAGTTATATACTTGATATTCAACTTCTAGACTAGTATTTAGAATTTTAGGGAAAATGATTAATAATTAAAAAATATGAATAATAATTTGGTTTTAATGTTTTGTATTAAATATATTTGAATTTTAATATTTTTCTATATTTTTTTTATAATTTTTATTAATTTTTTATAAAATAATAATAAAAATGTAGTTGATATATCAAAATTAAATTACGAATAGAGTGGATTTTAGTTAAAAGAATTCGAGGATGGAAAAAACATGGATACAAAGAATTTTTTCTTATAATTAAGTGTAAATAATAATCATATTAAAAAAGATGATTCTTAATTGTGAGGTACATGTTTTTTCCCTGATAAAGGAATAAACCAAACAATTGATTATATATATTTCTATTAAGAATGTCTGATAATTCAAGTGTACACTCTTAAAATAACTTATAAAAGGTTGATTATATATAATGAAGAAATACATTTTATGAATGTTACAAATTTATGAAAGTAAATAAATAGCCTTGTCATTGTATCTTTTTTTATTTGAAAGAAAATAGGAGAATACAAAATTTAAAGACTTAATCACTATTGCTTCGACAATGATATATTGTCACAAGTCGATGCAACCATTTGTTCACATTTTCCCCTACAACCTCATCAACACCTCAATACTCCCCGTTGTCTCTAGGGATTCCTCAATTTTGATACAATAGGTAAATGAATGATTCACATACTCTTCTTCATATTGCAAGTGAATGGGCTAGAGAGAAAGTCTTTATCCAATGTCAATAACTCATGCTTTCTATAAGTGTATAATATTTGTTGTCAAGTTGGGTGGGTGTAATTTTTTCCAAATACACCATTGGGTTAGGAGTATTACTACATGGGACTGCAAACTTTAATACATCTCTAGTTGATTGTCGAGTGTGGGGTTTGCAACATCTATGTTATTAAAGTTGCATTACTTCAATGTAGTGCAACGAGTCATTTATGATGTGATCAAATAGTTAAATTATTTTAAAATATAAAATATTTTATCTTTATTGGCTTATCTCCTACTATAAAAATTATCTCAAGATTGAGTTATATGGGTCATTAGGTTGATAATTTTAACACCAATGGTCCTCTTCCTATCATGAAATTGTTGGTTATGAAGCTTGACCTTATTGGTTCTAGAGCCCATTTCATTGTGGGGAGGGGGGGGAGTTCAGGGGTGGTACCCCCCTTATGGGATCCAAGGGGGATGGCCCCACAGTGGGGGTTTTGAGGGTTATGTGCCCCAACAAGGGTTCAGGGAAAACACCCCTAAAAGCCATGTTTTATATAATTTTTATTCAGGTTATGTTGGTTTTTATTCCATTAGAAGGTAGCTAATTTTAATGAGGGTATTGTATTATGATTGAGTATTATAGTGTGTGTGGAGACTATGAGAGAGCTAAGAAGAAGTTACAATAGATTTGATGTAGGTTATATACCTTCATTTTTGAAAGATGAAATAAAGGAAGGACAAACTATTTCTCCATGGATGTATCCCATATTGGGTGAACCACGCGTATCTATGTCTTTGTGTTTTGTATTATTTTATATCTTATTTTTACATTCATTATATTGTATATTGCTTTGTGATCCTATTCTTAACAACTAGTATCAGAGCCATAGATTGCTTTGCGATCCTATTCATAACAAATAATATCATAGCCATACATTTATTTGGATAATTAAATTGAAATGGTGGTTGTTAGTTTGAGTGGGAGCAATGACAAAAGAAGGAAATTTTAGGGTTGATAAGTTTAATGGCCAAAACTACCAGCTATGGAAGATGCAAATATAGGAAGGCTATTTTCTTACTATTGGGTGGAAAAGCAAAGAAGTTGACAAATATTACAGATGAAGAATGATAGATTCTTGACATAAAGTCATTCGGAACAATATAGTTGTGTTTGAAAAAATCGATAGCTTTCAATATATCAAAATAAATGACAACAAATGGTCTAATGAAGGCATTGACTAAATGTATGAAAAACCCTCAGCTTCCAACAAGGTATTTCTTATGAAAATTTTATTTAATATGAAAATGTTTATTTAATACAAAAAATGTTAGAAGGTGGATTTGATATTGATCATTTAAATGAGTTTAACACAATCACCATTTGGTTACTTTTTTTTACAAGTAAACTGTGTGATTCCACAATAATGAGTCCCACTTCTAAGACATTCTAATTTTTTTCCTGAAATCACATATTTTTAAAAAAAATATAGATTTAAGCCTTAAGGGGTTCCATCTAAAGGAGTTTAATTGAAGAAGGCTAGATAAGATCCCCTTAGATGAAACCCATTTTATATAACCCCTTTAGTCTTAAATGATAACCACAATGGAGTCTCCTTCACACCTATCAAAATGTTGACAAAAAAATACTTTATCTTTATCTTTTGAGGGATCAAATAAAGTCATTTGGAAATTATATTTGGTAAGTATGTAGCCCTTATTATAAGCTTTCGAAGAAGTATAATTTTGAATATTTTTATTTTTATTATTATATTTAAATTTTATTTCTTGTGAATGTAGGTTTTTCACCAACATAAATGTTTCTTTTCACACACATGGAAAAATAGAAAATTAGAGAAAAAAATTTAAAAAATATTTGTGTGCAAGTCATTGATGTCCTTGTTTCAAAAAGAAAAAGAAAAAAATTTGATACATACAGAACAAGTTATGCGTTACGACATACACCTATGTATAGATTATAATTACTTTGACTTCGAAAATTAATTTAAAAAAATATGCAGCAAAAAATTATGAAAAAATATCCATGCACTATATATTGATGTTACAAATATATTTTAAAAGATGATTTTATCCTTTCTTTAAAAAAATTATGTGTTATGACATCAACATCATGTTTTCAAAATGATATTTACTATAAAAAAATAAGTTATTAAAAGTTATGTTAAAAAAAACACAATTTTTTTTTAGATATATATTTAGAATCTACATACAAATCCTCACAAATCACTAGTTCACATCATCTCCAAATTATTAATGGTTTAGTTACTATAGGTTCCATAAAGTGAAAATTTGGTGAAAGATATTGATTTCAATGTCCTACTTTGGCCAAAAAACTGGGACATGGTATTGGGTAAAAGCACAAACTTGTGTCACACTTTATAAAGGAATCGGCCAACAGCAAAAAAAATTCTGAACTTCGACCACATAAAAGTGGTATTTATGTTTTGAATTTCAAAATGGTGTAAACTAATGAAATGTAAAATTTTTGATGTAGTTTATTTTCCTCATGAATTTTTAAATTTAAAAAAATGTTTTCATTATGTTTTATCAATTTAAGGACAAATTTTGGAATACTACTAAAAATTTGGAAAAAGGTATGAGTTCAGGACGTCAAGAAACAAATTGAAAAAAAATTCATTTCTCCCTATTGTTTTTTTCTCCAAATAGGTAACTTCAATATCTTGTGCATGGAAAAAAAAATCAAATTTGGATGTATATTTTTCTCATAATAACGTTTCAAAGTCAAACATGTTAGAATTTGATAGTTTTCATGGGCCATCAACTATTTTCAAAATTTTAAATCATTTTGAAAAAAAAAAATTATACCCTTTTGAAGAAGAATCTCTCCCCTTGTGTCCCATATAAGATTTATTTGTTTTTAATAAGTTTAACTATCTTTTTTTAATTTGTAATCAACTTCTTTTTATTTTTAAAACCTACTTGCATTATTTTAAAAATAAAATATATTAAAACCAATCAAAATATTAAAAAAATTATATATTTGGAATCTTCACTCTGAGCTCTACAAAAGGGTATTTTTATTTTTTGCAGAAAGGTCATTCTGACTAGATAAATACTCTGCCAAAGTTGAATGTTTCAGAAAATTCTGAAAAATGATGAGTTGGCTGCCATGTAGGATGCCAACTAGACATTCTCGGCCGAGAGTGTTTCGGCCGAAACACTCTCGGCCGAAAATGTCTTGATATTTCCAAGCCATAAATACCTGATCTGCTCACTTTTTCCATGTTTTTGGCTAGCCGTATTCGGCTGAGAGGGTTTCGGCCGAAAACGTGCCCGCCAACTTTAATGAGGAGGCTAGGGATATCTTGATTTTGTGCTCATTGCTAGAAAGTTGGAATAACTTGGTCATGAATGTAAGTAATTCTATTTTTGGTTTAATAATTTTAAAGTTTGATAATGTTGATTTATCCTTAGTGAGAAAATACGATGGAAAAGCACATGTGAGACATTAGGCAATTCTTTAACTGGAGAGAATAGGGGAAGATAAAGGGAGAGAAGAAAGGGCCCAAGAAATTGTTTGGAATTCTAAGAAAGCTAGATCCAAATTTAGAGGAAGGCTATGCTAACATTGCAGGAAGAAAGGACACTTGAAGAAATAATGTTGGCCTTGAAAGGGAGAACAAGGAGTGAACAACAAGAAAATTTAATAAGGAAGAAAATTTGGCAAGTGATGTCTTGAAGTATTCTTTAATCCTTTCATTAGATAATATTACTACTACTTAGGTGTTAGACTCGAGGGCTTCATTTCATGCCACACCCTATTGGGAATAAATTCCATTTTCCTTTTACTTGAATCCCTTCCCACGTTCATGCCTTAATCCTTCACCCAAGTGATAATAAATCATAGATATCTTACATACATGTCAGATTGCATGAATTATGCCTTGTGCCTAGCCAAATAAAATTCAAAGTTGGCTAAAGCATTCCCTTTTGGGGTTTTGGGTTTTCAATGTTTTGCATCTTGTCATAAATTTCTATCTCTATCAAGCTCTTCTTATTTCCCTTTCAGAATCCATCAAAAGCGCCTAAGTATAAATATTTTGGGTTTTTTAGTCACTACCCTTAACTCTTAAATTTTATTGTTTTCATGTTTCCTTTCCCCTTTCGTTGATCTATCGCCGAAGCTTTGATGGAATCCTTCAAAATATATTTGTCTTGAAATTTTAAGCTTTGAAGATCGGTCATCATCCTTAATCCTTACCATCCTTTTCATTATGGCATATGAGTTCTTACTAATCCTTGACCCCCAATGTCATAGTCTTTGGTCTTTAGCAACTAGGTTTCTTTCCTAACTTCTATCTTAGTTTGTGATAAGGCATAGTTCTTCTTCCCGATCCTTGTTGCTTGATGTCATAGTCTTCAGTCTTCGACGACTAGGTTTCTCTTGACGGTCGAAATGGCACAACAATAGTTAAACAAAATACTGCTATTTTGTTTCTCCTGAAAGAGAAAGATAACACATGGATATCTTAGCTCCCAAGGTCTTTATAGTTGGTTCTCAACTGTGCTGATGTCCCTCAGTGGTCAATGTAGCAGTAATGTTCAAGGGGCCTACTGGTGTGAGTTTCTGGATTGTTCTAAGATCAAGCATGAATATAAACCTACTCTAACTGGGGGGTTTTTAAAGAAATATAAAAAGATAGACCAGAGTTTTAAAATAGAAAAGAATGATAATTCACCTATCTTAACCAGACTTGTTAGAAAAGAATGATAATTCACCTATCTTAACCAGACTTGTTATCTTTCAAGGATCTTCTAAACTAAAACTGTAGAACGAAATTAACTTGTGATTGACACAGTTTCATTTGTTTACAGTGTTGATTTCAATAACAGATTGCAAGTTATCATTTGAAAAAAACATTAAAGTAAGACCTCAATCCTTGAAAGATTCTCAAATCAAATGATTAACTCAGGACAAACACCATTCTGAAACACAATCCAAAGTAGATTTTAATCTGGTTGCTTCTACTGTTAGTGAAACAGATAAGCAACACTTACAAAGTTGACACAATCACCAGTGTACAGAAAATCTATGACTCTAAATTGTTTTCATTTATATTGAGAAAACTGAAAAGATACATTATTGGTTCCTATTGAATCCAACTGCAAGCTAAGAAGACAAAAGAAGCTCCTATTACAAAGAATCAGGATGCAGTTCTGTCTCCTCTTCAAAAAATTCCTACTCTATTGCTGCTTTTAACTTCTAACCTTTTAGTTCAAACCCTAACTGTCTAACTGCAGAAGTTCTAACTTTTTTTTTCTAAATCCTTCTAACCCTTACAAAGAGGCAAGAATGCCATATATATACAGAGTGTACCAAAAGAATGCGCTGCCCCCCCTGCATTAGGGTTTACAAAATATCTGCTTCCAGGAGAGTCGGCTCTCAGATCTTTCTGAAGAGAGTCAAAGCTGCATTCAATAGGAAGCCCTGTTGTCCATGTTGATGAAGGATTTCTGCCCTCAGGAGAAGCCTTTTAGATCTTTTGCAGCCGCCGCATTTACTTTGGCCTTTCGTGTCCATCCTTGAACTCCATTGGGGCCGCCTTCAATGCTCTAAAAGTATTTTTCCATTAATACTAATCTACCTCTCGTCAATGGTCACTACAGATGTGCCTGTGAGTCACGGCTACTTCTTTTCTTCGGCCTCCTTCATGTTCAAGACCTTTCTGCACGTTGAGCATCCCCTGGAAGCAGAGCATCAGGCTTCCCCTTTAGATCCAGATACCATCATTCCCGAGTTGATCCATCAGCTCATGATCTCAGAAGGAGTCCATATCACTTGCATTATGCAAATTTCCTTCACAGGGATAGTCAATTAGTCAAACTAGGCCAATGAGTCACTCTTTTAGTTTCCTCTGATTGGTCGGGCATACGCCACGCAAGCTTCTTAGGTGATCAAAAGTGGTCCACCTTGAATCGCATGTCGGTGAGACACTTATCGTGTCTCCCCGATGTGATTTTGTCTCATAACAGTTATCGGCATAGCACGGACCAGTCGATGAGACCCTTCATCGAGC
>VDFB02325147.1:0-118949 GCA_007258455.2 Sequoia sempervirens | reverse complement strand
GAAGATTATATTGGCATATTTTCATCTACAAATGCATTGCTAGGGTTTGGGAGTGAAGTGCCTTGTTTTGGAAGGAATTTTTGGTCATTGGCAACATCTATTCATATACAGATTTGTGTTTCAGATTTCTACAGTTTAATATCAGATTGCAGATTCAAGGGTCTAGTAGTCAACTTTCACATTGTTTTGACATCACATCAATCTAGGGTTTCATTGCTCTAATCCTAGACGTAGCTGTCTTCCTTTGGAGGAGTTTAGGGTTTGTTTTGGCAGCCATTTACATCATTATTATCAGCAAATACTTCAGACATTAACAGCAGGGTTTGATAGCATCTACATCAACGATTTCTTGCCATATATGTGATCATATCGAGCCTAAATGAAGTAACAAGCAAGCAAAATCAAACAAACAAAACCCCAAAACTTAGAAAAACCAGATTGCATGCCAAGTGTTTGACAAAATGTCAAACAACCTAAACTGAAAAATCAAGGCAGAATAAGCAGGGGTTCTTACAGTTTAGAAGGGTTAATTCCAAATCTAGGTTCTTAGTAGGGCAGTGGAGGCAGCCAAGGTCTTAAGCATATGGCAGGTAGAAACTTGGGCTCTCTTTGAGGTCAAAACAATAACATCTTTTCTTCAAATCACCTTTCTCAAACCATATAGTTTAGTGACAACATCTGCAATTTTCAAAGCTATTATCTATGTTGCATGGCATTTCCAACTTTCTGGTATGGGGATGACAGGTTTTTGGAATAGTAGGGGACTTAGAGGCCTTTTGTAGGGGACAGCAAGGGACTACAATTAGAAAAAGAGAAAATTTTAAAATATAGAAAATTTCAAATATTCATATTTTATTGCATAAGACATTCACCATATTCATTATATAACCATATTATGAAACATTAGAGCTGAATTGAGAATCACATGAGTTGACATACAAATTAACAAAATTTCAATATCCAATCATTTGAGTTTTCATTACCAATGTGCAGATAGAACAAAATGTAAAGGCCACAAGGCCACAACTACAAATTTACACAATGTAGACAACTAGAGCTACTACTACTACTATGCCTTTGCCTCATCTTCGCTTAAATCATAATCTAAGTATGAAATTAAAGTTGCTGCCAATATGAGTGACTGCCTCATTCAATGGAATCCCAACCAATCCCTTTTGTTCCGCCTCTTTATCAATCTATGTAGAATCTTTAGAGTCAACATCTCATTACAAAAATGGAGTTTGTTGATACTCAAGAGTTTGTCAATCTTGAAGTCACAAGACATTGTGTGTACACCAACTTTTTCACTCATTGAGAGGTAAGCCTATTCTTCTTTATTGATTGGATGAAGTTTAATGTGGACCAATTTCTTTTTGTAGTAAAGGAATTGGCGACTTGTGAAAGGAGGCAATTGGCAAGCATCATCATCTCTATTGCATCTTTGCCATGCCATGCACACCATCTAATAGGGTTGGATTGAGCTAATGTAACTCTATTAGTTGTCTTTAGTTTGCTAAATGTTAGACTTCAAAGTTTGAGAAAGACAATTCATCGCATTTGAAGTAAAGTTGCCTTCTCAATAGTATAGATTTTTTGAAGGTCCTTCATTAACCCTTGTTGAACCTCTTCATTATCACAAGGAGGCACTCTCCCACCCCTTGGTGCATACCTTTTTGGATTTAGAGCATAGGCTATCATATGAAGTGGTGTGTTCATAGTGTTCCACCATTGCATCACATTGAGCATGATATGCATCTCAAATTATTCCTAATCAGGATCTTTGCTATGAATTGCTTGCTTCATTTACCCATGCATGGTATCAAATGTCTCGTAAATCCCCTAAAGGCTAGGAGAGTGTGTATTAGCTTATCTAATGACCCACACAATAGGTGAGATGAATGTAATGTCCCTTTTTGGAAGCGAGCAATAAAAATAAGTGAGAAAAAATAATATTTTATTATTTTTGATTTTGGCACTCAAGGAGGAGGTTAAATAATATTTATTATGATTTTTGGTGAAGGCAAAATATTTTTATAATTTTTCTATGAATGGGCTTTACCCCTTTGCTGCAATGTCTCCACAGCCTGTAAATGGCATCTGCCCACTGATGTTGCTTGGCATAAATATGATCCTTTTAGAAGGTGCATTTCATCATGGGAATTATTCTGCTTTTTCAGATCAACAATTATAGCAGCTATTCCAAAGACGAAAACCCTTGTGAATAATAAAGGAGTTGGATGAAACCTAGCTCTTCAAAGGAGGACTTCATGATGGAGGTTCACTTGTGCTTCAGTGGAGTTTTATGCTAAATGTTCATGCTCAGATTTTCATATCAGCCTAGGCGACTTGAGGAGGGCAGATTTGGTGTTGTATTGACCTAGGGTTTCACCCTACCAAGTTGCAAGAGGAACACTTTGTTTTGGAAGGGAGAAATTGGCAAATTTGGAGGTTGTTGACAAGTGTTCAAGGGTTGCAACCCTACATTCAGACCAGCAGGTCAACACACCCTTATGGTAGGGTTTTGAAGACATTTCTATCATATATTTGTATTCATCATTGCATTTTTGTGAGCTGGAGCAAGTTTTCCCAGCTAGGATTAGTTTAGGACATCATTCATTGCATGTTTTGGCTTGTAAGTGGGGTTTCTTCATATCAACAAACTATTGTACAATGCTGGGCATGTTTGGAGCCCATTTATGTGGTGAACTTGCATAAGTAATAGGTCTGATTTTGTAGCAGCAGAACTGAATAAACTTATAATCAGAATTTGCATGTTTTGGGTGGACAAATTGGTGCTATATATTGCTGGTTACATTCATGTTCAAAGAATCGATGTTGTTCATTAAACAAAGGAGACAAAGGCTTCTTAAATAGAATTATAAAGACAATGTTTCTAAAAGAAACAATCGTTAACTAGAGACGAAGTTAGAAACTACTGGATGACCATTAATAACACAAATAGAAAGATATTATACTAATACCCTCTTTTAATGGTCATCATTCTAACTACCCAGAGAAATAACAGAGAAGGGTGCCTCCCTCTTCTCAGAATGCTGCTGCAACAAAAGACAAGACCTTGCCACTGACTCTGCCACTGGAGATGAGTCTCACACTCAACCCTCCTTAAATCGCCGTAAGAAACTTCGAAATAATAACACCAATCATCCAACTTGATGTTGAAAAACAGAATTGTCCCTCTCCCTCAGAACTACAGACACACATAGAACAACTCACTTTGAGGGGAAAAAATCAGCAAACCCTTCAAACCGCTATATGAGCAAGATGTAGCGTCCTCATTTTCGGCCCTCTTAAGGAATAATCATTATTTTAATTATTTAATGTTACTAGGCAAAAAGTGCAAAGTCAAAAGGATAATATTATATAATTATATTAAAAGGTTAAAAGTGACATGCTTTAATAATAAATTAATAAAGTCACTTTATCAATATATCTTCAAAAAAAGTGACTTACGTATTAAAGAGTCACATCAAGTAGTCACATCAAGGGGGCACATCAAGGAGTCACATCAAAGGGTCACATCAAGAGGTCACATCAAAGAGTCACATCAAGATGTCACATCAAAGGTCACATCAAGGAGTCATATCAAGAGATCACATCAAGGGATCACATCAAGATGTCACATCAAGGAGTCACATCAAGGGGTCACATCAAAGGAGTCACATCAAGATGTCACATCAAAGGTCACATCAAGGAGTCATATCAAGAGATCACATCAAGGGATCACATCAAGGAGTCACATCAAGGAATATTAAAATATACTTCTAAAAGCTTGTTGAACACTCTTTTTGGGTCTTTCTAGAAGATCAAGAAGTTCTATATAAAGGAGAGTTGAGAGCTCATTTGGGAGGCTTGGTTGGAGAGAAAATTGTTAATGAATTTTAGTCTCATTGAGAGATTGGCTTTTTAGGGGCTTTGAGGACGAAATCCCTCTTGGCTTACAATCTCTTCGCTGTTGCAATATACAGTCAGAAGATTTAATGGTGTTTTCAGCCAGGAAACACATTGGTGCTTAACAGAGATCGATTGAAGGCTGAAGTTGCAAATCTGCTTGTCTAAGAAGCTAAGTAATTTATGCAATAGCTGATGTATTATTGCATGTTTTGAATTATTGCAATAGCTGGTTTATTATTTCAAGGGTTTTGAATAATTGCAATAGCTGATGTACTATTGCAATTTTGAATAAGGATTTGAATTATTGCAATAGCTGATTTATTATTGCAATAAGGGTTTTTGAATAATGCAATAGCTGATTTATTATTGCATTTATTGGCGAGGGTTTCTAAAGGGATGAATTTGAGATCATTGTTCAGATTTATGTAGAGGTTTTGAATTGAAATTCATCCTGCTGCTACAGTGACGCTACAGTACTGTAAACAGTGACCAAATCAGAGGAGATTGATTGCTTTCAGTTGGAAGTTTGTCAAGGATTTTGAGGTTTGATAATTTTCTATTCTCTGCTGAGACTATTGCTTCATCGTTGGAGTTATTTCTGAGTGTTTCTGCCTCCTACAAGTTGCTGCTATCTATTTTACAGACCTTGCGGATTAAATCGGGTTCCTTATACATTCTATTTGCTTAATTTGTGTTATTTCAGACCTGCAAACGATTTTATAAGTCTGATTTCTGTTTCAAAAGACCCGGAATGTATTGCTGCAACTGTTAGGGTCTGTTATTTGTCTGATCTGCTCATTATGGTGTGGTCTGGAATGTGTAATCTGCTGGTATAAACCTACTGTTAAGTTTGTAATGGTCTGCAATGTAATTCTGGTCGTTGTTATCATTCTGGTCTGCCATATAATTCTGGGTGGATTTAGTGTCTTGTAAACTCAGATTAGAATCTCTGTTAGTTCTGCCATGAATGGTGTCTTACTGCTGCAATGCTATAGTGGATTGTCATGAACTGTGGATGAAAGGGTCTTCAATGATATTTCTGAGTGTTTGAAGCCTGAAAACGCTAAGCAACAAATATATGTAATGTCTATATGAGTTCATGAACTGTTGTTAGTGTATTACAGTCCTATTGGTGCTCAGAGAATACAAATCAGACTGTATTTTGGCTTCTGATAATTACTATGTAATATCATTATTGTCATGGGAGTCTTTAGTGATGAGTTTGTCATTCTAGTGCTGTTGAAGAGTGCCATGTTATGAAATGTATGAGTCAATTAAGACTTTTGGGTGAAGTTCTATATCAGATTCAGTCTTTGCATTTGCTTACCAATTTGTTCTTTAATACTTCACAGTTGTAAGTCACCAAGAAGCACTAGTTTTCAGTCACTGTATTCTCAACTTTCAATCGTTTTGGAGCTGATGTTCATTATACTGCAAAACACAGTGATGTGTTATGCCTTGCAAATGAATATATGTTAAAATCCACCATATTTATTATGGCAAATTGCTCAGAAAGCATTATCAGTTTCTGTCTACTTAATTGACAAATGAAATATGTCATATTAAGTGTTTGGAAAAAATATCGTTCAATTTGGCAAGGGTGTACATTACACAAGGTATTATAATTTGAGTGTTAATAGTTTATGAATGATCTTTTATAAAAAAATATTGAATTGAGTGATTGATTGCCAACTAGTAATGAGTTTAGTACTCCATTTTTGGTATGAATTGGTTTTGTCCTTTGAGTTAGATCATGAAGCAAGTTGGTTTTAGTTTAACGAAAATATTTTCATAATCTCTACTAAAATGAAACAAGTCAAAGAAACATGAAAATACTCTAAAAACTCTTCATACGATGAATTTTAGTACAAATAGAGTGGCAATATATAGAATTCCACAAAGTGTAAAAATTATTTCTATTATTTTTAATACCTTAGAATTATAAATAACTAAAGGAGGTTAGAATTTTTTTCATAGTAATGAAATAGCCATATATAATAGGGTGGCAGTTGTGTTACTATCATATGTTGTCATTTAGATGCAATGCACAATTCATGCTTTCTAAGTTGTATTATGTACAACTTTAAGGTTATTCCAGTATATGTTCAATTCTTCTTGGTTGAGTGTTTTAGGGAGTTGTAGCATAAATACATACATTCATTTGAGGTTTAGAAAATTGTGTTAAGGGTTGAACTCTAAATACATATTACATGCTACTAAAACTTTTTCATTCATTTTCTCCTATTCATGCTTAGAATTACAAATAACTAAAGGAGGTTATAATTTTTTCATAGTAATGAAATAGCCATATATAATAGGGTGGCAGTTGTGTTACTATCATATGTTGTCATTTAGATGTAATACACAATTCATGCTTTCTAAGTTGTATTATGTACAACTTTAAGGTTTATTCTAGTATATGTTCAATTCTTCTTGGTTGAGTGTTTTAGGGAGTTGTAGCATAAATACATACATTCATTTGAGGTTTAGAAAATTGTGTTAAGGGTTGAACTCTAAATACATATTACATGCTACTAAAATTTTTTCATTAATTTTCTCCTATTCAAGGTTTAGTAGGCTCTAAGAACAATAGCAAAGATGAGAAGTGTAAGGATCCAAAAGAAGGTACAAAATTAAATTTTGATGGGGCTTCAAAAGATAACTTTAGTATCATGAGTGGTGGCTTTGTGCTTAGAGACTCAAAAGATGATTTTGTGCTTCGGGGCTCAAAGCACTCAAGTGTCAAAACCAATAATGGAGTAGAATGGGGGGCCCTTATAGCAAGGATTCAAGTTACCTATTTGGTTGGTCAAAGGAATTTGGTGATAAAAGGGGATTCACAAATAGTGGTGAATGCAACAAATTAGGAGTTCTATCCTAATTGGAAGCTTAAGGCAATCTTAGAAGAGATTTTAAAATGTAAAGATAAATTTGGAAGCTTTTAAGACCTTACATTACTATGGGGAGTATAATTGTATTGTAGATTATTTAGCTAATGAATGAATAAAACAAAGGGATTATGCATCTATTGAAAATAGTGATGTCTTGGAATGACCTACTTTAGCAAACCTTCTTAAATATGACCACCCTTGATTATTGAATATGGTTGCAATTATAGGTTTTTGTTAAAGTTTATTAAGGTTTAGTAGGCTCTAAGAATAATAGTAGAGATGAGAAGTGGAAGGATCCAAAAGAAGGTACAAAATTAAATTTTGACTGGGTTTCAAAAGGTAACTTTAGTATTATGAGTGGTGGCTTTGTGCTTAGACTCAAAAAGATAATTTTGTGCTTGGGGGCTCAAAGCATTCAAGTGTCAAAACCAACAATGGAGTAGAATGGGGGGGCCTTATAACATGGATTCAAGTTACTTATTTTGTTGGTCAAAGGAATTTGGTGATCAAAGGGGATTCACAAATACTGGTGAATGCGACAAATTAGGAGTTCTACCCTAATTGGAAGCTTAAGGAAATCTTAGAAGAAATTTTGAAATGTAAAGATAAATTTGTAAGCTTTAAGACCTTAATACCTTAGAATTATAAATAACTAAAGGAGGTTAGAATTTTTTTCATAGTAATGAAATAGCCATATATAATAGGGTGGTAGTTGTGTTACTATCATATGTTGTCATTTAGATGTAATGCACAATTCATGCTTTCTAAGTTGTATTATGTACAACTTTAAGGTTTATTCCAGTATATGTTCAATTCTTCTTGGTTGAGTGTTTTAGGGAGTTGTAGCATAAATACATACATTCATTTGAGGTTTAGAAAATTGTGTTAAGGGTTGAACTCTAAATACATATTATATGCTACTAAAACTTTTTCATTCATTTTCTCCTATTCAAGGTTTAGTAGGCTTTAAGAACAATAGCAGAGATGAGAAGTGTAAGGATCCAAAAGAAGGTACAAAATTAAATTTTGATGGGGCTTCAAAAGGCAACTTTAGTATCATGAGTGGCGGCTTTGTGCTTAGAGACTCAAAAGATGACTTTTTGCTTGGGGGCTCAAAGCACTCAAGTGTCAAAACCAACAATGGAGTAGAATGGGGGGCCGTTATAGCAAGGATTCAAGTTACCTATTTGGTTGGTCAAAGGAATTTGGTGATCAAAGGGGATTCACAAATAGTGGTGAATGCAACAAATTAGGAGTTCTACCCTAATTGGAAGCTTAAGGCAATCTTAGAAGAGATTTTGAAATGTAAAGATAAATTTGTAAGCTTTTAAGACCTTACATTGCTATGGGGAGTATAATTGTATTGTAGATTATTTAGCTAATGAAGGAATTAAACAAAGGGATTATGCATCTATTGAAAATAGTGATGTTTTGGAATGGCCTACTTTAGCAAACCTTCTTAAATATGATCACCCTTCTTGATTATTGAATATGGTTGCAACCATAGGTTTTCGTTATTCTTATTAAAGGTTATAATATATAGTGCAATTCTATTAATCAGAAGGTTTTCATTTGCACATATAGGATGCCAAATTATATCCAAGGTGCATTATCATAAGTATTTGATATGGTGGATTGAATATGATGTATTATTGATGGATAGGGTAGGTTTTTTAGTGGTGTATGCATGTTGTGCTATGGGTTTGTGTGTTTATGGTTAGAGGTTCTAGGCAATTGTTAGGTGTTCTAGGAGGTACACTATTAATGGTAGGCAACAATAACTCTAGGGATCCATTTTTCCATGATTGGATCACTAATCATAGGCTTTGTTAAAAAGTTATTTGCAAAAATATTGGGAATATTAAGGTGGTCAAAGCTATTTTAGGGATGCATAGTATATCTAAGATAATGGTTTGGTTGATGCATTTGCCTCCATATTAGAATATTTTAAGAAGAAATTAAAGTGAGTTGTGCAAGATGTTGAGATACAAGAGATTATATATATGTTTTTGAATAGTCTAGCAATGGAGAAGGATAATGTGCTATATAAGAAGGTGGAGGTAAAAAAGGATATTATGTCTCATTTTGATAGAGGCAAGGCTCTAATGGAGGCTGTGAGTGTGGATATTAGGGCTATGCATGAGGAAGCAAAAGCAATTATGGTGGATGTTCAAACCTTGGAAATTTGTTGTCAAGATCTTTAGATGGTGATGGAACATATAGTTGTTTCATAGCACAAATGTGTTATTGAGATCACCAATGGTTATGCAAGTTATTAGAAAATGATAGATTGATGAGAGTGGGTAGGCATGCAGAGATTATAAACGGCATAAAATTCAATGGCTTAGACAAAGCTTTAGGTTCAATGATTTCGATGGTTTAATTAGTTACAATTTTAGAGAATGAAATGTATAGCATAGTCTATAATAGATGAATAAAGGTGCCACCAACATTAAGCATGATTTGATCAGACATATCTCCTCTACTCTAATGTCTACATGCTCGTTCCATGATTTTCAAAAGAGAAGAAGTAGAATCTGTCATAATTTTACCATATTGAAGTTGCTGCTATATTTTATTTTCCTTAAATCTTGAAAGTTGTTGGATTTGAATCTCTTTAGTTACAAATAAATTAGATATAATTAGAGAATAAGTTTCTAAGTTATATGCATTTTTCATATGATGTAATACATCATAAACAACCGGTGCTCCAAGTCTGGCCAGTGTTCATACAACTAGGCCAAAACAAGAGTGGTATCTAATTATGAGCAATTTAGAGCAACGTGTACTTCAATGATTTGTCTAATCCTAATTAACATAGATATGTTAGAAGGGTTACAACTTAGTGGGTCCATCTCCAAATGTTTGTCTTCATTTTACTTTAATAAATCCATCGTTCTCTCCTAAACATCCGCTAAGTGTCCTACCACTAACCCTACAAATATAATTAGATGTCATTTTCAATTAGAAAGACACAACGGGTCGCTTTTTAAATCACTATTAGGAGGGGCCCACAAACAGAATTTCAAACCTCACTTAGTCTCACATGAACACTTGTTCCTCTCATAGAATAAGCGATGGACTATCAATTAAAAAAAATAGTTTATAATGTTGGTAAATTAAATATGTTATTATATCAAGAGGTGTTTGACAATGGCATTAAGGGGTAGAGTGTAATGATGTGAGCATGTTAATCATTTTTTCTTTTATTTCAAATTCTACAACCATTTACATGTCAAAATATTAATATGTAATAATAAACATAATACTACTATTTAATGAATATAAAGATAAATATATGGAATACAAATGAAATCAAAATGTAAACACAAATTTAAAAATAAAAGTAAAAGATAGGCTAAACATTTAGGATTGTCACGAGTAAAATGAAAGTATAGTTGAATTAGTGTTTTCTTTGTTTATTTTATCATAATTACAAGTTAAAGTTTATAAATTGAAATGCTCTACTTTTTTAATATTGATTTTACTAATATGTTATGGTCTTAAAAATAATTTAGTTTCAAAGTAAAATAAAACGACTCTATCTTTTTTTCATTATAGAGTAACATCAATGAGTCTCATGTTGTTATGGTATATGCCAAAACTAGAACACAATCGACATATATTTAAAAAATTAAAACTTTAAAATAAAAGTAAATAAAATAATCCTTATGTAAAGAAAAGTAGCTTTAAATAAACATTAGTTCAAAACTGATATCTCTTAGGTATTTTTTAGATAGATGTATTTAAGATATCTAGACTAATTTTATGATCCATTGATGCAGAGGAGAAAACTCTCTTGTGATATCTCACCAATTTATCCACAACTCACAATTACAACAAGCCACCCTTGGCCAAAATATTGCAACGAACAATTTCTCAGTCCTAAAATCAGATTATAAAATACCACAATTTCACTGCCAAACAATTTGAATTTGACACTCACGCTTATCAATCAAATTTGATGACCATTCAATGCAAAATTGAGGTAAATTGTATTTATTATTTATTCAAACGCAAATAAAAAATTTACAATTTACATTTCCTACACATATTACATTTCCTGCATTTTAGGCCGAAGGTGTGTCCTATTTGAGAATGCAAGCTAATTATTGAAATCAATGGTAAGATCAGTAAAAGCAATGCAAGATGGTTAAAATAATCTCATCCGTCGAATGTTTCTCGCTGATTTTCTTAGGCTCATCATTTTTCGTTCGTTATTGTCTGTCATTTTTTTCTCGTTTTTCGTGGTTCCGCCGATTTTCGTAGATTTTCATTGCCGCTGAAATCGTTCCAATGTTTTTGTTGCTGCCACAAAATGAATGTGCATGTATTACAATGTCAATTATAATTGAAACCCTTTTCGAAACTTTCAAATTATAAAAACTACATACCTCTCCTTAGGGTTTCAAAATATATATATAGCTACAAGCAAGAGATTGGATGAGATTGACTCTCGACCAGATACGCGTTTTCAATGTGCCACTAGAAGTTCTAGATGGTGTGGATGATAATTCATATCTCATGGATGATAATGTTAAACCCTAATTCTAATTGTATTGATAATTAAACCCTACTAAGAACCCTAACCCTAACCTAATCAATAACCCTAATTGTAGTCATTCTAACCCTAATTCCAAACTTCATCTTAGAATTCTAATTCAACCCTAACCTTAATTAAATTATAATCTTAATCATAATTCAATTTTAAATAATAATAATGTTATATAAATTATTTTTAAATTATATGATAAAGTTAAGTGTAAATGTAATTTTTAATTACATTTTTCTTTAAAGATAAATATGTGAGTTTTAGATATATTAATTTTAATTATGTTTAATAATAAATTTATTATATTTTCTATGTATTTAATTTTGTAGTTTTAAATTGATTATATGTTTGCACTTATTATGAATAAGTGCATATTATATATTTAAGTTGCTATTTCTTTACACACATATAATATTTTATTTTGAATAAAATAAAATATGAGTGATATTTTATTTTTGAAATGTTTTCAATTTCTTAATAAATATTGAATGTTTTTTGTGTAATAGTAAATTTAGGATATTTTCTTTTTATTTGATTTTTTAATTTTCTAATTTTAAATATATTAATTTAGAATTTTTAAAAGGAACAATTGTTTTTTTTATTCCTTTATATTTTTATTTCTATTCTTTTATTAAAAAACATTTTACAATGACATAAAAGAATATTTTTCTTTTTATAGATTTTCAATATTTTTTAATTTTTAGTATATTAATTTAGAAATTTACTTTTATATGGATTGGAGAATATTATTCTATATAAAAAAAATCAAGGGATATCTTGTTTGAAAAAGATCTTCAATATTTTTTAAGTATATCAATTTAGAAACTTACTTTTATATGAAATAGTTAATTTATAATTTTTTTATACTTAACTTTTTAAATTTTCTAGAAACTCTAACTTATATTAATTTAGAAACTTAATAAGATAATGAAACATAAAGACCATCATCAGTAATTATCTAAATCTAAATCGTCTTTAAGTTAAAATTACCTTATATTAATTTAGAAACTTAATAAGATAATGAACCATAAAAACCATCATCAACAATTACATAAATCTACATCTTCCTTAAGTTACAATTAAAAATAAATAGAGCTTCCATGATACAAGTGAAAAATTGATGGGGTCTAAGCTATTTGAAAAACCAGAGGAAAACAACATTAAAAAATCTTTAAAAAAATCGAAATAAAACCTTCATAGATATTGAGATAACTAACTAACTATTAGTAATAATTAAATATTTTTTCTTAAACATTTTTTCTTTTATGTCTTAAAAAATAAATCATATTATTGAACATTTGAAAATGAAGACTCACTTCAATCTCTATAACTTTATTTTTGCTAATTTTCCCACTTAATGGACATAATTTCTTGGCAAAATGGAATACTATTTTCAAATAATTAATAATTCAAGATTTCAATATTAAAATAATTGACCAAAATTTCTAAAGCTTAAAAAAATTAGGTGCTTCTCAAAGTCTTATGTGAAAATTTCAAATCACTCCCAAGTTTGTACATCAGCTTATTTGGCAAGTCTCCTGCTTATAAAAATTGGTTTCTAGGCCATATCATCAAATATGATGCCACATCAGCATGCTTGTGAGACTGATAGTGGGTCACTAAGTCATGTATTATTGGTGCACTGATGTGGCATCACATGATTTGTCAATTTGTGTACTTTATGGATAAAAGTGTTTGCAATTGGATATTAAGTGTAATTTTATTGGATATTAAGCCTACCAACTATGAGGCCCCTTAGACCTACTTCTATACCCACCATTGAATCACTACCCACTATGGGCCCCTTTCCCATAGTCATGCACTTAACCTATAGAAGAAAATTTACATAACTGCAATAGAAAAAAACTCTCTAATTCATGGAATATATCCCAATTCCAAACAGATCTAATCAATTTGAATAAAAAAATAGACATATGCAAAAAGGTAGATATAAAAAAACACATAAATCACATAGAAAAATAGAGGAGCTTACAATAGAAAGATTTTTGCGAAAGATATACCAAGGAAAACATGGGAGTAAAGAAAACACATCCAAGAAAAACGGTTGTCAGTTACATAATGCCAGCCATTGCATGTCACCGTTGCTTGCCAGCCATTAAAAAAACGGTTAAGGTTATTAATATATTCATTAATATATTTATGAAACTCCTCCAGGGCATATTCATTAATATATTTATTTTTAGGTACGTTTTGTAAATTTATTAGATCTTATCTTATTCATGTGTGCACATATACATATACTTTCCCATTCATTATGTCTATTTTTTTACTATATTTTTATATAAATATTAGATGAATCTCACGCTATAAATCTTAATCTTCAAAATATAAAAATTATTTTTAAATTTTGCCCACTTCAATTTATCACTTATGTTAGCTATTTAAGTTAAAAATATATAAAAATCATACTCCCTATTTCATTATTGAAAAAAATGATATATATGTTTTTTATTAAATACATTTCAGCTTCTTTTCATAATTTTTTTTTCAGCTTATTTTCATAATTTGTATAAATATTATTTTTTAATTTTTTCTATTTAATTAATCTTTCTACCTTATTTTAAAAAAATATATATTTAAAGATAAAAATAAATAAATATATTCTATAAAATATTCAATGACATACATCATTGAACCATTTATAAAATATCTTCTAAATAAATTATTAAACAACATATGAGAAAATTAAAATGCAACTTAAAATTATTCAATTATCAACTCCTCTGAGTTTTGAGTAACTTAATCAACAAAATTTTCAAGAATTTTAAGAATTTAATTTTTTAAAGTAGTTTAATCCTCAAACATAATGTATTGTTTTAAATGTACATCAAAATCTTAAAATGAATTCAACAAATGCTTATTTAAATAAGGAAAAATCACATTTAAAATTTTTAATAATTATTTTTGGTGTAAAATAGTGTTTTGTAATTATAAGTTAATTTTTGTTAAACATATCTTTACGATGTATTTAACCTAAACAACTATTTTTTAATGCTTATTAGAATGCAAAAAAAAATGTTTAAGCTACAAAAGTTTTGCCAATCAACATGTGCAACATGTATTTATTACATATAATTTTAATAATTGTAAAATTTAATATTTTTTGATTAAAATATAAATACGTAAAAATATAAAATTTAAACATATAACAATTTATAAATTATTAAATATATAATGATTTATAAAATACTTAAGTTAAAAATATTAACATTAACTTTAACAAAATCGCCTTTATTGTGGCATCCATAGAAATATATTTATGAATACTTTTGTAATTATTAAAAATTAACAACTTCTAACTTTAATTTTGAAATGTGCAAACATTAAAAATGTCTTCAATTCCCAAACGCCGCTCCATTAAAATAGGAAAAGATTCTAAATTATCCTTTGCCAACAATAAAATTTATACATGGGAACAATTTAAGTAGAAAATGGAGTCGCATGGAGACATGAGGTAAGTGTAACATTGTTTATACTAAATTGCTTTTAACATTAATAATAGTACTACTATTAATATGAATCATAATATTAATAATATTATAATAATACTAATAATCTAAGATAATCTGAACTAGATATATTAATAAAAATATAATAATATAATAGTAGATACATTAAAGTATAATTATTAATCTAATGATATTACTATATAATAAAAATATAAAATAAAAATTATAATATACTAGGATAATAATAATAATATATATCAAAAAAATCATTTTCTAAATGACCTATCAATTGACCTCATTACCACACAAATGTATACAAAAAATAAACCATTTATTTTCCTAATATTAATAAAAATATAATAATATTATAGTAAATACATAAAAATAAAAATATTAATATAATAATATTACTATATAATAAAACAATAATAATAATTATAATATACTAGAATAATAATAATAATAGTAAATAAATAAATAATTTTATAAAAACCTATCAATTGACCATGTACCATAAAAATTTATACAAAAAATAAATCATTTATTTTCCTAATTGACCTTCCACACCTCTTCTGCGTACCCATTGCATGGCCCCTGACATAAACATCATCTTAAATCTCATTAAATTCCTAAGTTTTGTAGCCTCTTTCTATGTTGTTCATGGTGCCTTCTCCATTAATTTCTAAATTCTTAGCAATTCAAGAATCTGCACTTTTTATGACTTTATTTCCTGCACCTATTTGCTCTCTCCTTTTTTTCTTGTGTGGGATTTTGTTATTTGTCTATGAAAACTTCTAGCTTCTCCTCTAGTAGTGACTCTTATTATTTTGTTCCTTTTGTTTTTCTTTTGCCTTCATTCTTTTTTGTTCCCCCTACACACACTTCAATTTGTGGCTGCATTGAATTTTTTTGGGGATATTATTTTATTTTCCCTTCTCATAAACGTGATCATAACATGAAAACTAATCTTTATTGCTAACAATTTTAATCATAAAATTTGCATGACTGATTTTGCGAATTGATGAACACCTGAAGCGAAAAAATCCAAAGTTCTTCGTTTCACCCAAAAATTATCAAGTAGGTCTGGATGATGTCTCATTCTTTGCAAAATGATTTCACTCCAGCCCATTACAAAACCTAGCGCCAAAATTATAGCCAAAAAACAAGAAAAATTCAGACACAGAGGCCGAACCTCAAAGGAACCCGTTCAAGTCTACAAACGTAGAGAAGTCTTCTACCCATTCCAATCCCTTCTCCGCCACCAACCCTATCTTTCATTTTAGAAATTCAACGGCCATTGCTGAGACCATCTGGTGCCTCATAAGCTCAACCCCCTTCAAATCTAAGAGAAAGGGATAGACCTTCATTTCTTCGTCCGTCTTCCACATGAGCTCCAAATCAGAGGGACGCGAAATCCCTTTTCCCATGAAGGCTGCTTTCAAGGTCTCCTTCAGACTGCCCAACAAGTTGCCACAAAATAAATTCACCATCAATTCTCTAGCATCCGCCTTGGGCATTGCAACGTCCAAAATAGTAGCCAATAACTGTGAGGATATGTAAGCATTATCCCTTGCATACTCCTTTCTGGCCTAGTGACTCTTTCCTAAAACCATTTTAACTGCTACCAAGACCAGGGGATCACCCATGAGCATAATGCATTTAAGCCTTTGATTTGTGATTTCCGTGAATGTTGCTTGCCTCTCTGTCGCCACCAAAGAAACAAGAGTATCCACGCTGAAACATTCCAGCCCCTCCACGGAGACTAAAATAATGAATTTTGAACGGCTTGGCTTTGCCATTATTGTCACCCTGACCGAAAAACCACCTGCACATAGACAACCAACATAAACAAATTTCAAAAAGCACTCAAATGAACTGCCACCACCCACCAACATTATTAAAGCCCACAATCTACAAGGCCGAACCAAGACACACGAGCGAGGAATAATGATGATGCAAGGCAATCCATCCTTGCATGTGGTTTTTGTCCTCCAAAAATAGGCTTTAACCAAGGCATCACCTCTTAATAAAGACTGACTGCCACCAAGCTGATTTGCATGATCTACTGTAAACTTCGTACCCTTCGTGCCTCACCATTTGGCAAGGCCATTGCATTTCACTAAAATGACAGCCACCTCCAAGAAGCTCCCTTTTTTGAGCTAACTCAGACCCCTCAGAAATCCCTTTGCCGACGACCACCAGACTAAGATTCCTTAGGCTACCACAAGAGAAAAGGAAGAAGTGATGTGGCCATACCACGTGTTTGAAATCCTTCACACCCCCGTCAACACCCCTGTGTCCTCTCACTTTGCCACCAAATCTTCTGCCAAATCACTCGGCCGTGCGAGTGGGTGAAGGAGAGAAGGAACAGGGAGGGGGGAGGGGGGCGGGCACCCTACCTCCCATAATATAACTTCGTATTTTTTACTTTTTACTGGTAGAACTAATTTATGGGAACACTTTAAGTGAACATGGAGGGCATATCACGCCAGTGCCATCGGTCACGTGAAAAAGTCACTGCAATTTATAGGGAGACGGATACCAGACCAATTCCATAGTCTAAAAAACAAAAAAAGAACAACATTTTAAATAAACATTACCGATTTAAATAATAATAATATAATTCAAGAGATTTTGATTATTCAATTTTAAAAAAGTGACATTTAAAGTATTATAATTTATTAATATTGATGACTATTTGCAAAGATACATGTATAGATAAAATACATGTTTACCACACAAAGAACAATTTTATGATTTTCTTTTGCTGGGTTACATGGTCTGTTGTTTCTAAGCAGATGGTTGGCTATTGCTGTGTTGGCTTGTTGCCAGATTGTTTCAGGTGGTTTTTTATTACAGTAAAAAATTGGGTGGGGTTACTGGTCCCGGATAAAATCAGGTTGTATCTAGGCTTCGGGCCCATGCTTGCGTGACTTTTGTAGCCTGTGATGTCTTGATTATCTGTTAGTGGTTGCTGTTGAGCTGCCGGTGGTTTGTGAGTTATCCTTTTTAGCAGCTTGTTGGTGTTGCGTTGGTTTATGCTTAATGCTGTTATCTTGAGTTTCAATTGTCTTCTTTTGTAAAGGGTTCCAGGCCCCTTCAAAACCCATTTTTTACCCCTAATCAATTTTTTTTTTTAGATTTTCTTATAAGATATTTCAACATGGAACAAAGGGAAGGAGCCAATATTTAAAGTTTCATAAGGTGTTAAAAATATATTATTATTCATTTACTTTATATATTGTGTTTCCTTGTTTATATTTAGAGTATACCAAATCTTGCTATTCTATCAACGTGTATATTTCTATATATTATTTTAAGTTATATACTTGATATTCAACTTCTAGACTAGTATTTAGAATTTTAGGGAAAATGATTAGTAATTAAAAAATATGAATAATAATTTGGTTTTAATGTTTTGTATTAAATATATTTGAATTTTAATATTTTTCTATATTTTTTTTATAATTTTTATTAAATTTTTATAAAATAATAATAAAAATGTAGTTGATATATCAAAACTAAATTACGAATAGAGTGGATTTTAGTTAAAAGAATTCGAGGATGGAAAAAACATGGATACAAAGAATTTTTTCTTATAATTAAGTGTAAATAATAATCATATTAAAAAAGATGATTCTTAATTGTGAGGTACATGTTTTTTCCCTGATAAAGGAATAAACCAAACAATTGATTATATATATTTCTATTAAGAATGTCTGATAATTCAAGTGTAGACTCTTAAAATAACTTATAAAAGGTTGATTATATATAATGAAGAAATACATTTGATGAATGTTACAAATTTATGGAAGTAAATAAATAGCCTTGTCATTGTATCTTTTTTTATTTGAAAGAAAATAGGAGAAAACAAAATTTAAAGACTTAATCACTATTGCTTCGACAATGATATATTGTCACAAGTTGATGCAACCATTTGTTCACATTTTCCCCTACAACCTCATCAACACCTCAATACTCCCCGTTGTCTCTAGGGATTCCTCAATTTTGATACAATAGGTAAATGAATGATTCACATACTCTTCTTCATATTGCAAGTGAATGGGCTAGAGAGAAAGTCTTTATCCAATGTCAATAACTCATGCTTTCTATAAGTGTATAATATTTGTTGTCAAGTTGGGTGGGTGTAATTTTTTCCAAATACACCATTGGGTTAGGAGTATTACTACATGGGACTGCAAACTTTAATACATCTCTAGTTGATTGTCGAGTGTGGGGTTTGCAACATCTATGTTATTAAAGTTGCATTACTTCAATGTAGTGCAACGAGTCATTTATGATGTGATCAAATAGTTAAATTATTTTAAAATATAAAATATTTTATCTTTATTGGCTTATCTCCTACTATAAAAATTATCTCAAGATTGAGTTATATGGGTCATTAGGTTGATAATTTTAACACCAATGGTCCTCTTCCTATCATGAAATTGTTGGTTATGAAGCTTGACCTTATTGGTTCTAGAGCCCATTTCATTGTGGGGAGGGGGGGGAGTTCAGGGGTGGTACCCCCCTTATGGGATCCAAGGGGGATGGCCCCACAGTGGGGGTTTTGAGGGTTACGTGCCCCAACAAGGGTTCAGGGAAAACACCCCTAAAAGCCATGTTTTATATAATTTTTATTCAGGTTATGTTGGTTTTTATTCCATTAGAAGGTAGCTAATTTTAATGAGGGTATTGTATTATGATTGAGTATTATAGTGTGTGTGGAGACTATGAGAGAGCTAAGAAGAAGTTACAATAGATTTGATGTAGGTTATATACCTTCATTTTTGAAAGATGAAATAAAGGAAGGACAAACTATTTCTCCATGGATGTATCCCATATTGGGTGAACCACGCGTATCTATGTCTTTGTGTTTTGTATTATTTTATATCTTATTTTTACATTCATTATATTGTATATTGCTTTGTGATCCTATTCTTAACAACTAGTATCAGAGCCATAGATTGCTTTGCGATCCTATTCATAACAAATAATATCATAGCCATACATTTATTTGGATAATTAAATTGAAATGGTGGTTGTTAGTTTGAGTGGGAGCAATGACAAAAGAAGGAAATTTTAGGGTTGATAAGTTTAATGGCCAAAACTACCAGCTATGGAAGATGCAAATATAGGAAGGATATTTTCTTACTATTGGGTGGAAAAGCAAAGAAGTTGACAAATATTACAGATGAAGAATGATAGATTCTTGACATAAAGTCATTAGGAACAATATAGTTGTGTTTGAAAAAATTGATAGCTTTCAATATATCAAAATAAATGACAACAAATGGTCTAATGAAGGCATTGACTAAATGTATGAAAAACCCTCAGCTTCCAACAAGGTATTTCTTATGAAAATTTTATTTAATATGAAAATGTTTATTTAATACAAAAAATGTTAGAAGGTGGATTTGATATTGATCATTTAAATGAGTTTAACACAATCACCATTTGGTTACTTTTTTTTACAAGTAAACTGTGTGATTCCACAATAATGAGTCCCACTTCTAAGACATTCTAATTTTTTTCCTGAAATCACATATTTTTTAAAAAATTATAGATTTAAGCCTTAAGGGATTCCATCTAAAGGAGTTTAATTGAAGAAGGCTAGATAAGACCCCCTTAGATGAAACCCATTTTATATAACCCCTTTAGTCTTAAATGATAACCACAATGGAGTCTCCTTCACACCTATCAAAATGTTGACAAAAAAATACTTTATCTTTATCTTTTGAGGGATCAAATAAAGTCATTTGGAAATTATATTTGGTAAGTATGTAGCCCTTATTATAAGCTTTCGAAGAAGTATAATTTTGAATATTTTTATTTTTATTATTATATTTAAATTTTATTTCTTGTGAATGTAGGTTTTTCACCAACATAAATGTTTCTTTTCACACACATGGAAAAATAGAAAATTAGAGAAAAAAATTTAAAAAATATTTGTGTGCAAGTCATTGATGTCCTTGTTTCAAAAAGAAAAAGAAAAAAATTTGATACATACATAACAAGTTATGCGTTACGACATACACCTATGTATAGATTATAATTACTTTGACTTCGAAAATTAATTTAAAAAAATATGCAGCAAAAAATTATGAAAAAATATCCATGCACTATATATTGATGTTACAAATATATTTTAAAAGATGATTTTATCCTTTCTTTAAAAAAATTATGTGTTATGACATCAACATCATGTTTTCAAAATGATATTTACTATAAAAAAATAAGTTATTAAGAGTTATGTTAAAAAAAACACAATTTTTTTTTAAATATATATTTAGAATCTACATACAAATCCTCACAAATCACTAGTTCACATCATCTCCAAATTATTAATGGTTTAGTTACTATAGGTTCCATAAAGTGAAAATTTGGTGAAATATATTGATTTCAATGTCCTACTTTGGCCAAAAAACTGGGACATGGTATTGGGTAAAAGCACAAACTTGTGTCACACTTTATAAAGGAATCGGCCAACAGCAAAAAAAATTCTGAACTTCGACCACATAAAAGTGGTATTTATGTTTTGAATTTCAAAATGGTGTAAACTAATGAAATGTAAAATTTTTGATGTAGTTTATTTCTGTAATTTTTAAATTTAAAAAAAAAATGTTTTCATTATGTTTTTATCAATTTAAGGACAAATTTTGGAATGCTGAAAATTTCAGAAAAGAGTGAGTTCACGGACCGTCAAGAAACAAATTGAAAAAAACTTCATTTCTCCCTATTTTTTTTTCTCCAAATAGGTAACTTCAATATATTGTGCATGGAAAAAAAAAATCAAATTTGGATGTATATTTTTCTCGTAATAACGTTTCAAAGTCAAACATGTCAGAATTTGACAATTTTCACAGATCGTCAACTATTTTCAATTTTTTTAATCATTTTCAAAAAAAAAAAAAAACCCTTTTGAAGAAGACTCTCTCCTCTTTTGCCCCATATACGATTTAAAAAAATTTAATAAGTTTTACTATCTTTTTTTTTAAATTTGTAATCAACCTCTTTTTTTATTTTTAAAACCTACTTGCATTATTTTAAAAATAAAATATATTAAAACCAATCAAAATATTAAAAAAATTATATATTTGGAATCTTCACTCTGAGCTCTACAAAAGGGTATTTTTATTTTTTGCAGAAAGGTCATTCTGACTAGATAAATACTCTGCCAAAGTTGAATGTTTCAGAAAATTCTGAAAAATGATGAGTTGGCTGCCATGTAGGATGCCAACTAGACATTCTCGGCCGAGAGTGTTTCGGCCGAAACACTCTCGGCCGAAAATGTCTTGATATTTCCAAGCCATAAATACCTGATCTGCTCACTTTTTCCATGTTTTTGGCTAGCCGTATTCGGCTGAGAGGGTTTCGGCCGAAAACGTGCCCGCCAACTTTAATGAGGAGGCTAGGGATATCTTGATTTTGTGCTCATTGCTAGAAAGTTGGAATAACTTGGTCATGAATGTAAGTAATTCTATTTTTGGTTTAATAATTTTAAAGTTTGATAATGTTGATTTATCCTTAGTGAGAAAATACGATGGAAAAGCACATGTGAGACATTAGGCAATTCTTTAACTGGAGAGAATAGGGGAAGATAAAGGGAGAGAAGAAAGGGCCCAAGAAATTGTTTGGAATTCTAAGAAAGCTAGATCCAAATTTAGAGGAAGGCTATGCTAACATTGCAGGAAGAAAGGACACTTGAAGAAATAATGTTGGCCTTGAAAGGGAGAACAAGGAGTGAACAACAAGAAAATTTAATAAGGAAGAAAATTTGGCAAGTGATGTCTTGAAGTATTCTTTAATCCTTTCATTAGATAATATTACTACTACTTAGGTGTTAGAATCGAGGGCTTCATTTCATGCCACACCCTATTGGGAATAAATTCCATTTTCCTTTTACTTGAATCCCTTCCCACGTTCATGCCTTAATCCTTCACCCAAGTGATAATAAATCATAGATATCTTACATACATGTCAGATTGCATGAATTATGCCTTGTGCCTAGCCAAATAAAATTCAAAGTTGGCTAAAGCATTCCATTTTGGGGTTTTGGGTTTTCAATGTTTTGCATCTTGTCATAAATTTCTATCTCTATCAAGCTCTTCTTATTTCCCTTTCAGAATCCATCAAAAGCGCCTAAGTATAAATGTTTTGGGTTTTTTAGTCACTACCCTTAACTCTTAAATTTTATTGTTTTCATGTTTCCTTTCCCCTTTCGTTGATCTATCGCCGAAGCTTTGATGGAATCCTTCAAAATATATTTGTCTTGAAATTTTAAGCTTTGAAGATCGGTCATCATCCTTAATCCTTACCATCCTTTTCATTATGGCATATGAGTTCTTACTAATCCTTGACCCCCAATGTCATAGTCTTTGGTCTTTAGCAACTAGGTTTCTTTCCTAACTTCTATCTTAGTTTGTGATAAGGCATAGTTCTTCTTCCCGATCCTTGTTGCTTGATGTCATAGTCTTCAGTCTTCGACGACTAGGTTTCTCTTGACGGTCGAAATGGCACAACAATAGTTAAACAAAATACTGCTATTTTGTTTCTCCTGAAAGAGAAAGATAACACATGGATATCTTAGCTCCCAAGGTCTTTATAGTTGGTTCTCAACTGTGCTGATGTCCCTCAGTGGTCAATGTAGCAGTAATGTTCAAGGGGCCTACTGGTGTGAGTTTCTGGATTGTTCTAAGATCAAGCATGAATATAAACCTACTCTAACTGGGGGGTTTTTAAAGAAATATAAAAAGATAGACCAGAGTTTTAAAATAGAAAAGAATGATAATTCACCTATCTTAACCAGACTTGTTAGAAAAGAATGATAATTCACCTATCTTAACCAGACTTGTTATCTTTCAAGGATCTTCTAAACTAAAACTGTAGAACGAAATTAACTTGTGATTGACACAGTTTCATTTGTTTACAGTGTTGATTTCAATAACAGATTGCAAGTTATCATTTGAAAAAAACATTAAAGTAAGACCTCAATCCTTGAAAGATTCTCAAATCAAATGATTAACTCAGGACAAACACCATTCTGAAACACAATCCAAAGTAGATTTTAATCTGGTTGCTTCTACTGTTAGTGAAACAGATAAGCAACACTTACAAAGTTGACACAATCACCAGTGTACAGAAAATCTATGACTCTAAATTGTTTTCATTTATATTGAGAAAACTGAAAAGATACATTATTGGTTCCTATTGAATCCAACTGCAAGCTAAGAAGACAAAAGAAGCTCCTATTACAAAGAATCAGGATGCAGTTCTGTCTCCTCTTCAAAAAATTCCTACTCTATTGCTGCTTTTAACTTCTAACCTTTTAGTTCAAACCCTAACTGTCTAACTGCAGAAGTTCTAACTTTTTTTTTCTAAATCCTTCTAACCCTTACAAAGAGGCAAGAATGCCATATATATACAGAGTGTACCAAAAGAATGCGCTGCCCCCCCTGCATTAGGGTTTACAAAATATCTGCTTCCAGGAGAGTCGGCTCTCAGATCTTTCTGAAGAGAGTCAAAGCTGCATTCAATAGGAAGCCCTGTTGTCCATGTTGATGAAGGATTTCTGCCCTCAGGAGAAGCCTTTTAGATCTTTTGCAGCCGCCGCATTTACTTTGGCCTTTCGTGTCCATCCTTGAACTCCATTGGGGCCGCCTTCAATGCTCTAAAAGTATTTTTCCATTAATACTAATCTACCTCTCGTCAATGGTCACTACAGATGTGCCTGTGAGTCACGGCTACTTCTTTTCTTCGGCCTCCTTCATGTTCAAGACCTTTCTGCACGTTGAGCATCCCCTGGAAGCAGAGCATCAGGCTTCCCCTTTAGATCCAGATACCATCATTCCCGAGTTGATCCATCAGCTCATGATCTCAGAAGGAGTCCATATCACTTGCATTATGCAAATTTCCTTCACAGGGATAGTCAATTAGTCAAACTAGGCCAATGAGTCACTCTTTTAGTTTCCTCTGATTGGTCGGGCATACGCCACGCAAGCTTCTTAGGTGATCAAAAGTGGTCCACCTTGAATCGCATGTCGGTGAGACACTTATCGTGTCTCCCCGATGTGATTTTGTCTCATAACAGTTATCGGCATAGCACGGACCAGTCGATGAGACCCTTCATCGAGCTTCAGAGGTCACATCGAGCTCATTTTTATGTCGGGAAGACAATCCTGTTTCGGGGAGACCTTACCCCGAACTCCTCTTCTCTTACCGAGCCTACCTTGTTGTCGGCAAGACTCCTTACTGTCGGCTAGAGGCTACGGAAAGTTATCCTTGGTTATACCGATGCCTCCTTCATTGGGAAATCCATCGCTGTCGGCAAGATCTTCAGCGAACTCCTTTTCATTCTCGCCAAGCCCACTTTGCATCGGGAAGCCCCTATTGGGTCGGTAGGGCGTCATGCCAAGCTCAATATCTTTCATCGAGCTCGTTCTATATCGACAAGACTCCTTTAATCTCGGGGAGACCTTTCTCCGAGCCCTTTATGTCACCTCGAAGACCAACCCCTTTGGTGAGACCTTTCTACTTCGGCCAGACCTCCTGTCAAACATCTTTCTTTTCCTCGAAACAAATCTTGTCGGTAAGACATTTTGTGGTCGGGGAGACCTTATGGCGAGCTTTTGTTTTCTCCCTGAACTCATTCTTATCGGCAAGACAGCATGGTGAAGTCCTTCTTCTCTCAGCAAGTACATCCAGGTTGGGGGGATATTACCCCGAGTTCACGCCTTGTCGCCAAGACTCCTACATTTCGCTGGGACCTTTCATCGAAGCCCCCTTTGTCTCGGTGAGACCATCGCACTCAGGGATACATCTCCTCGAGTCCATCCTTACTTCCCCAAGCTTGAGTCCCCCTTTCCTTTCGGCGTGACTTCCTTCTTCGCCAAGACCCTTTTGCGAAGGCATGATCCTTTGCCGAGCTCCATTTCATTCGGTGGGGTCCCCTTTCTATCGGCAGGACATCACATGGTCGGGGAGACCCTTTGCTAAAGGCCATACCGACATGCATTCTTTTGTTTCACATGTGTCTTCATAACATTCCCTCATCGGGGAGACATCCTGTAGATACCCTACGTCTCGCCAAAAAATCTCCACATGTTCACTTTTGGTCGCCGTGACAATCTCGTTCTCTCCCCGATGAAGCAATATGTTGGTAGGACATTTTGGGTTGGCAAGAATGCAGGACCTCATACCGATAGATCCTACTTTATACTTTGTCAGCGAGACATAAAGCACTCGGGGAGACTTTCCACCGAAGACATAACTCTCGCCGAAGTGTTAGCCCGATTCTTGCTAGTCGGTGAGACATAAGGATTTCGCTGAGACTTTACCCCGAAGGAAACTTTCATGCCGATGGGAAACTCCTCGTCGCCAAGACGATGATTGATGTCTTGCTGACATGTGTTTGCATGTGAACTCCACTCGCTGTGACATCTCTGGGGTCTTGCCGATAGGCAACATAGACGCCTATCAACAAAATGCACTGGTAGTCAACAAGACATCTGCAAGGTCTTGCCAACTTTCTTCTTAGAGGAAAATTGTGACCAACTAGACTGAGGAATGCATCCCAACTAAGCTCCCTTGGAAAATATCATCATGTGTGTGATTTAATCCTGCAAAAGAAAGGTCTGATTTAGCACTCGGGGAAAATAAAACACAAAATATGTCATAATGAAATCCATTATTGCTTGTGATTATTTCATTGAATCATCAGCAAGAAGAAAACCAACTTAGGCCAAGATAGGACTAAAATCAGATCAGACAGAACAAAAGATAAAACATGGAGAAAGAGAAGAACTCCCAAAAGCAAAGCAAATAACAGAGGAAAAGAAACCAAAAGAGAAGGGGGGACCCATTTTGTTCCAAATCAAAATGGAGTGGTTAGGTAGGGCATAGCAAATGGCAACTCGGCTAGGAAAATGGTTTAACCATTTTCAAGAAGCTGAAGGATTCAGCTACCCAGAACTCCTAGTTTATGAACATCACAACTCTAGTTGGGTCAGTTATTTCAACCAAGGTTGAGCTAGAATCTCAAATGTAAATCATCACTGGCCACCCCAGAATCTATATGTGTGCTTGATTGTGCATCACTCTCTGATAAAGTTTTCCTCATATTTTGAACAACAATGTGCAAGATTTGAACTACATGAGTTGATTTCCCTTTGTGCAATGATATCCCGGGCATTGCTCTGTTGCTAGTCAGGCGTCCATAGCCTCGATGGAGATACCTCTAGTTTTCTCACAACATTGCTCTACTACCAGTCAGGTGTCCATAGCCCCGACAGAGATACTGGAATCACCCATTCATATTGAATCTTCTTTCTCTTTCAAATAATTATTTTCTCTTTTTGTTTTCTCATAGAGTTTCAGATATTTAATTTAATTCCTTTTCAATATGTCAGATGTTTAACATCTGATCTGGGTTGAAAACTACCATGGACCTCATAACAACACTTGGGAAATCAGATTTTTCACTCAAATATTACAACACTATTTTCCTAGGACAAATATACCATTACAAGAGGAGATGATCTTATGGATTTGTGATAGATTCAGGGGAGCTAATGAAGGTCATTTACTTTGCACCTTGTTTTCAAAACCTTCGACAAATCTTATTGACAATGGGCATAAAACAAACAATCTAGGACAAAATCACCCAATCAGCAGATCTGAAAATATCTAAACCACTTCTCTCCTAATGACCAAAATATGCCTTAGATAACAACCACCATTCTAATATGGGAAAGAATAGATAAACCCCAAAGAAAAAAACAAAACATAAACAAAAGGAACAAAGGAAACAAAAGACAAAAAGAAAGGACAAATAGGAAAACAACAACTTATTTACAAACAAAAGAGAAAATTACTTACACACAGAAATTATTTACAAGCAGAAACTATTTACATAGATGCATCACCCAACAAAGGTACCAACTTCATGATTCAAAATAGTGCTTAAGAAACTATCCATTGACAGGCAATGGAACAGGTTCTCCAGTTAAGCTACTTAGTCTGAAAGCATTTTCCCCTAGGATCTCAACAATCTGATAAGGACCTAGCCAGAGTTTGTCAAACTTTTGGTGAATGCCTTTCTTCTCACTAGCTTTATCCCATAACAACACAAGGTCTGATATCCTAAAGGCTTTGATTTTGGCTCTTTTGTCAAACCAACGTTTGACAACAACTTGGTGCCTAAAGAACTGTTGCAAGGTAGCATCTCTTTGTTCTTCTAATTTCAACAAAGCAGCTAATCTGACTTATATTCTATTGTCATTAGAGTAGAATTTTTGCATGAATTCAAGGATAGGTATCTGTAGATGGATAGGGAAGACAGGCTCTTGGCCATATACTAGCTTGAATGGTGAAGTCTTTAGAGCAGCCTTAATCCTAGTCCTATCTGCCCATAATGAAAATCTCAGCTGGGTATGCCAGTCCCTAGGGTTGTGTTCTAATAATTTTTTTATTACCCCTAGAAGGTTCTTATTGGTCAACTCTGCTACTCCATTGCCTTGTGGGTAATAATTTGAAGAATACTTCAAGACAATTTTGTGATCATATGCCTAGGAAATAAACTTAGCAGAAGAAAAGGAAGGGCCATTGTCACATACCAACGCGAAGGGTACCCCAAACCTTGTAGTGATGCACTCGGTGAGGAACTCGATCACTACCTCTGTTGTGCTATTCTTGCAGGGTATAGCCTCTGTCCATCTTGTGCAATAATAAGTAGTAGTCAAAATAAACTTATGCCTTGCAGAAGAGTTTGGGTTAATCACCCCAATAAAATCCAGTGCCCATTGGGAAAATGGCCTTACCTCATAGACAGGTTGCAATGGCATAGCTGAATGGCGTTCCCTTGATGTAGAAATTTGACATATGTGACATGTTCTCACATGCTGATGAGCATCTTTGAACACACAAGGCCAGTAATAACCAGATCTAAAGATCTGGTGTGCCAATGAATCTGCAGACCCATGACCTGTGCCATGATTCCCATGAAACTTAGAGATCACATGCTTAGCCTCTCGCTGATCAAGGCACCGTAGGTATACTCCTTCGAAATTATTCCTATAGAGCAACCATCCTTTGAACATATAATGAGAGCTCTTCATTCTTAGGGCTCTCCTTTGAGTTGAATTCACCCCCTCCAGACATCAATTGTTGAGCATAAAATAGACGATATCAACATACCAGGGGTTGCTGGAGAAGGACTGGGTTGTGTATTGCTGACAGATGATGTTGTCGCCAGCGTTCGCCATGGACTGAGACAAGCCTGTATCCCTGACTAGTTTCATAGGGTGTATCTCCAGATTGAATTCTTGCAAGATGGCCATCCATTTCCCTCTTCTTTCTCCTAGCTCGCTCTGCATAAGCAAAGACTTCATAGCAATGTCAGGAACTACATCGATGATTTGGCTTCGGAGAATGTAATGTCAGAACTTCTTGACAACCCGAACTAGCGCAAAAGCTTGCTTCTCGAGGGATGGGTATTTGATCTCAGTATTCTTAAATGGAGAGCTCATGAAAGCAATCGATCTCTCCTTTGCCTCCTCTCTTCATTGAGTTAAGACAACCGCACAAGAATGCTAAGAAGCAAAGGAATAAATATAGAATGGTTTTAAATAGTCAGGGCTAGTGAGAATTGGAGCTTCCGAAATGGATCGCTTGATTTGTGAAAACATGTCTTTTTCCTCCTCAGTCCACTCTGTTTTGGCGTCCTTCTTCATCATTTCATTCAGTGGTTTCACGATTTCGACAAAGCCTGTAATGAATTTTCTCACAAAATTGATCTTCCCGAAGAAAGACCTCATTTCTTTCTTGCTTCCTGGCCTGATGATCTTCAGGATGGACTCGACTCGGTTTGGATCGATTGATATTCCTCTTTCAGCGATCACGTGTCCCAAAAGCTTGTCCTCTGAAACTACGAACACACACTTTCTAGGATTTAGGGAGATGCCATATTGGATACACCTTTCCAGAACCTTGGCCAAGTCCGTAGCATGGTTCAGCCGATCTTTGGAGAATACCATCAAGTCGTCCATGTGGACGATGATGCACTTTCCAATCAAATCCTTGAATGCTATGTCCATTACACATTGAAAATTTTCCCCAACGTTTATTAGATTGAATGGCATCCTTCTATACGCAAACGTTCCCCACTTTGTAGTGAAGGTTGTCTTCATCCTGTCCTCATAGTTGACCATTACCTGATTGTATCCAGAGTAACCATCCAAGAATGATATCATCTGAGATCCGTTGACAGTCTGCAAGACCTCATCCAGTGAGGGGAGTGGGTAGTTGTCTTTTTCTGAAGCTTTGTTTAGATTCCTAAAGTCCACACATAACCTAATCTCTCCATTTTTCTTACGGACTAGAACTAAGTTGGCCACCCAGGTTGAATGGCACACAGGGAAAATTATCCTTGTAGAAAGCAATTTCTGAACTTCCCTAAGGATTAGTGGCTCAATTAGGGCATTGATAGGGCGTTGTTTCTATCGAAATGGCTTAGCTTCGAGCTTCAGAGGGATAGTATGAGTCATCACCGAAGGATCAAATGTCTTTAGGTCTTCATATCCTCAGGCTATCACAACAATATCTTTCTTCAGTGCCTTTAGTATATCCTTTCTAATTGCTTCAGGGCATGCTTTCCCTATGTAGACATTCCTTTCAAGACCCGAATTAGCTAGGTTAACCATTTCATATTCACCTCCTTTGTCTTCAGCTGGTATCTTCTCTCGAGCCCTTGGGTCTGAATCAAAAATTCTTTCCAAGGCCACCATTCCCTTGGGAATGTTATTACCTTTTAGATTAAGGACTCCTTTTGTATCACATTCTTCAGAGCTCCAATCCCCTTGATCTCTGTTGGACTCATCAATAATTTTCCCCTCAAAAACATCTGAGCTTGCTAAGAAATCCATAATATGTCGATCATCATCAAAGACTTGAAAGTTCGTGATGTTTTCAGGAACTGCAAGGGTGGAAATTAATTCCACTGATAATTTCTTAAGCTTGGAGCCTTGCATAGGTTCCAAGGTACTTGCAGCCACAGCCAATGAATCAGCTATTTGATTTTCTTCTCTAGGGATTATGCTAATCCCAAAGGCATCAAAGTATTCGATCAAGTTCCATACCTATTTCTATATGTTGCCAGCCTTTTATTGTGACAGGTGTACTAGCTGTGTACTTTCTTGATAACAATTTCTGAATCTCCTTTGACCATCAAGGTAGTGACCTTCTTCTTATGTGAAAACATCAATCCCTGTGCCAGAGCTTCATACTTTGCTACGTTGTTAGTACATCCAAATTGCAACCTGTAAGAAGCAAATAAGGTTTTCCCTTTAGGGATGGTTAGTACAATTCCAACACCACTGCCTGTCTTAGATTTGGATCCATCAAATGTGAGGGTCCACAGTTGATCATGGGTTGGAGTTGATTCTTTTGAAGTTGTTATGGGTGCTTGAGTTAAATGAGTCACAATTGGGGCTGCTTAATCTTTTACATCAGGTATAGGGAAAGGAAACTCTGTAAGTTCTTTAGATACACTCCCCAATTCCTGCTTAGTTATATCATCTGACCTGTGGCTATCCTTCTGAAAACCACTTGTGTCTTTGATGAGTCCCTTAGGTTTCAGCATACTTGTGAGTGCAGGGGTATTGGGCAAATATCAGAATTGTTCCACATAAACATGTTGGTTTGGAAATGTAACTGAGTCAAGTTCAATTTGAGAAGGAATCTCCTTTGAAAGTATTCTATCCTTGGTTAACATGGTTGCTTCCTTGGCCTCAAATGAGAAGCGGTATGCAATGGTCTCAGGGTGACTTGAGCTAGCTTCCTCAGCTTGGGAAATATGATTTAAAATATCAATGCAGGGTTGACAAGCCAATTCAGAGTGGTTTTGGTAATGTACCCTACACCAATTAGGGAGTAGCAGACTCTATAGATTGGTATCTTCCCCTAAGACCAGTTGGTCTTGTTGCAGCTTTCTAATCAAGGCCTGTTGATTTTCATTAATCGTGGGGTCAGGGAGTTTATGTATTGACATGTCTTTAGAATTGAGAACCGAGAAGGTTACAATTTCTTCTCTTTTATAAACCCCCATCTCAGTCTCAAAGTAAGCTACCTCATTGGGACAATCATACTCAGTGATGATATGCTTGAGGCGAGGCTCACTTTCAATCCTAATCTGAGTAGGAATCCCTCTCCATGGCAGCCACATATGTGAAAAGTCAAGAGAAAGATATCCCCCTAGACTTTTCATCAAATCTCTGCTCAACAGCATACCATAGGTCTCGGGAATGTCTACTACTTGGATGTCTATGATGGTTTGAACCCTGGGGTCTAATCCTACTTGCACATGTATGTTTCTTAATTCTCCTACCACATTAACCTCTATTTTTTCAAGTTGAATGACCTTCTTATTTGTTTGGACCGGGTTCAATCCTAACTTCTTACATATAGAGAATGGCATGACATTGCCAGAAGCCCCTGAATCCAACAAACAATTATGCAGGTTCTTCCCACAAATTCTTAAACTCAAAAGAAATGGTGGAGTACCTACCTTGTTTCTGTACAAGGCTGCATTCATGTCTGTAGCAGGTGCCACCTTGTTTATCCCTTTTCATTTTTCAGCTTGCTCCAAAGCTTTCAGCACTATCTCCCTTTGGGCAGGGCACCACTTTAAGATGTCAAAATATGACAAAGAATTTTTCTATTTCTGCATCTCAGACACAATATCAAATTCTGTATTATAACTAGTAGTACCTTTGAAAACACCAAAGGAATTACCCTTGTTATGGAAGTTAGGCGGGCCTTTTGGTGGAAGAGGGTTATTATCAGCAATTTGATTTGGAGGCACCATGTGATTAGGTGGCGCTGATGTAGTGAATGGCCCCTTACTTTGATTTCTCAAGAAGTGTCCTCCTTTTGACTGAAAGGCTTGGGCATCATATGAATCTTCTTTTGGTTCATTCTCCTCTTGGTTTGAGAATGAAGGTTCCTCCTCAAAGAGGTCATAAGTCATTGTTGTGTCTATCGAGCCACCTTCTTTGTGAGGATTCCCTTGGAATGTTTGGGCATCTGCCTGTGCCATCTTGACAACTTTCTCCATTTCAGGGCAATTCACCTTGGAATGGGTTGTAGTATCATGCAGCCTGCACCAATTAGTCATAAAGTTGAGGTCAACCACATTTGCAGTATGTGATCTCTCCTCATTAACTTGATAGTTATGTGAAACTCCACCATTATTGGGCCTTGTGTTCCATTGTCTGTTGTTATTTGGCCTTTGGTTATATCCTCTATTCTGATTTTGATATCCTTGGTTAGAGGAGTTTTGGCCTTGATAACCCCTTTGGTTGTAATTGTTATGATTCTGATAAGTACCCTGATTGTTGCTGCTTTGATTAGGGTAGTTACCTTGGTTTTGGGAGGGGTTCAATCTGAGCTGAGCCATGTCATTTGTAACTTGAGATAGTGTTTTCTTCAAGGTTTCTACCTCATTTGTTAGATGAGTTGTCTTTTCACTTTCCACATTCTTAGCAACAGGTGGCTGACCGCCATGATTTGGTGTTCCAATTTAGTTATGATGACCATGGGAACTTTGAGGAAGCTGCGATTGTTGAAAGGGATCAAAAGTTCTAGTAGCAAAGAATGGGACAGGTGGTTGAATTTGCAATTCAGACATAGGCCCATAATGGGAAGGAGACATTCCCGGGACAGTATTGAATAGAGGAGTTGGGTTATGCATCTAATATCCTATCGAAGGGAAACCTCCTCCCAGGCCTCCTTGCTGAGAACTGATTTGTTGCTGCAGCTTGATAGCTAGATGATTGACTTTGGATAGAGAATCAATATCAGCTAGTTGATAAGTCCTTTGCAAGAACAAGCCAAGCAGGGGGTCTATAACTCTAAAGTAAGATTGAATGACACTATTCTTGGTGACTAGATAGGGATCTTGCAATCTCCTATACATTCACTGGAATATGGTATTGAACAGGGGCAATGATTCACATGGCTCTTTTTTGATGGTGGAAAATTGGTGGTATAAAAGAGCTAGATCCACATAAACCCTGAACTGATTGATAAAGGAATTTTCCAAATGCGTCCAGGTCAAAATGGAACCTTGAGGAAGATTAAGGTACCAATTGTATGCCATGTCCCCTATGAGTAAGGGAACAACTTGCAGACTACATCATGGTGAGCTATCTGAGCTCTGGTACAAGCATCCTTGAAAGCTTGTATGTGCTCTTCAGCACTCCTTGACTCGCCATGAATATACTTGGGGCAAAAAAATTTAGAGTTCTTGGGCATATCGTGAAAACCTCCAGGAATAGTCCCCAATGGAGAGGGATTATTCTGAAAGAACGCCATTGGTGGGGGTGGTGATGGTTGAGCTAGCTATTGTATGGGTTGAACCAGCTGTGATGACAATTGAGATGGACGTGGTGGTGGATTAATAAGTATCCACTAGGGTATTTATGAAAATCCTGGTGGAGTGAGCGGGGCTAATAAGGGTGGTATGATGGTTGCCCCAGTCTTATGACTCTTGTGTCTTATTGGGGTCTTGAGTTCTATGAAAGGTGATGGATTTTCAGCTGATCGAAGAACTCTATGGGGCCTTTCTGGGGAGAAAAACCCAATTTTATCCAATTTTCCCTTCTAGGCCCTCCTTCTAGCACCAACTTCTGTTGACGATTGAAATGGCACAACAACAGTTAAACATAATATTGCTATTTTGTCTCTCCTGAAAGAGAAAGATAACACCTAGATATCTTAGCTCCCAAGGTCTTTATAGTTGGTTCTCAACTGTGTTGATGTCCCTCAGTGGTCAATGTAGCAGTAATGTTCAAGGGGCCTACTGGTGTGAGTTTCTGGATTGTTCTAAGATCAAGCATGAATCTAAACCTTCTCTAACTGGGGGGTTTTTTAAAGAAATATAAAAAGATAGACTAGAGTTTTAAAACAAAAAAGAATGATAATTCACCTATCTTAACCAAACTTGTTATCTCTCAAGGATCTTCTAAACTAAAATTGCAGAACGAAATTAACTTGTGATTGACACAATTTCATTCGTTTACAATGTCGATTTCAATAACAGATTGCAAGTTATCATTTAAACAAAACATTAGAGTAAGACCTCAATCCTTGAAAGATTCTCAAATCAAATGATTAACTCAGGACAAACACCATTCTGAAACACAATCCGAAGTAGATTTTAATCTGGCTGCTTCTACTATTAGTGAAATAGATAAGCAACACTTACAAAGCTCACACAATCACCAGTGTACAGAAAATCTATGACTCTAAATTGTTTTCATTTATATTGAGAAAACTGAAAAGATACATTATTGGTTCCTACTGAATCCAACTGCAAGCTAAGAAGACAAAAGAAGCTCCTATTACAAAGAATCAGGATGTAGTTCTGTCTCCTCCTACTTCAGAAAATTCCTACTCTATTGCTGCTCTTAACTTCTAACCTTTTAGTTCAAACCCTAACTGTCTAACTAGAGAAGTTCTAACTTTTTTTTTCTAAATCCTTCTAACCCTTACAAAGTGGCAAGAATGCCATATATATACAAAGTGTACCAAAATAATGCGCTGCCCCCCCTGCATTAGGGTTTACAAAATATTTGCTTCCAGGAGAGTCGGCTCTCAGATCTTTCTAAAGAGAGTCAAAGCTGCATTCAATGGGAAGCCCTGTTGTCCATGCTAATGAAGGATTTCTACCCTCAGGAGAAGCCTTTTAGATCTTTTACAGCTGCCGCATTTACTTTGGCCTTTCGCATCCATCCTTGAACTCCATCGGGGCCGCCTTCAATGCTCTAAAAGTATTTTTCCATTAATACTAATCTGCCTCTTGTCAATGGTCACTACAGCTGTCCCTGTGAGTCATGGCTACTTCTTCTTTTCTTCAGCCTCCTTCATGTTCAAGACCTTTCTGCACATTGATCGTCCCCTGGAAGCAGAGCATCGGGCTTCCCCTTCAAATCTGGATACCATCGTTCCCGAGTTGATCCATCAGCTCATGATCTCAGAAGGAGTCCATATCGCTTGCATTATGCAGATTTCCTTCACAGGGACAGTCAATTAGTCAAACTAGGCCAATGAGTCACTCTTTTAGTTTCCTCTGATTAGTTGGGCATATGCCACGCGAGCTTCTCATGTGATCAAAAGTGGTCCACCTTGAATCGCATGTCGGTGAGACACTTATCGTGTCTCCTTAATGCGATTTCGTCTCATAACAATTATCGGCATAGTGCAGACTAGTCGATGAGACCCTTCCTCAAGCTTCAGAAGTCACATCGAGCTCATTTTTATGTCGGGAAGACAATCCTATTTCGGGGAGACCTTACCCTGAACTCCTCTTCTCTTACTAAGCCTACCTTGTTGTTGGAAAGACTCCTTATTGTCGGCCAGAGGCTACGGCGAGTTATCCTTGGTTATACTGATGCCTCCTTCATTGGGAAATCCATCGTTGTTGGCAAGACCTTCAGTGAACTCCTTTTCATTCTCGCCGAGCCCACTTTGCATCGAGAAGACCCTATTGGGTCGGCAGGGCATCATGCCGAGCTCAATATCTTTCATCGAGCTCATTCTGTATCGGCAAAACTCCTTCAATCTCGGGGAGACCTGTCTCCGAGCCCTTTATGTCACCTCGAAGACCAACCCCTTTGGTGAGACCTTTCTACGTCGGCCAGACCTCCTGTCGAACATCTTTCTTTTCCCCGAAACAAATCCTGTCGGTAAGACATTTTGTGGTCGGGGAGACCTTATGGTGAGCTTCTGTTTTCTCCTCAAACTCATTCTTATCAACAAGACAGCATGGCGAAGTCCTTCTTCTCTCGGTGAGTACATCCAGGCTGGGGAGACCTCTTCATGTTGGTGGGATATTACCCCGAGTTCACGCCCTGTCGCCAAGACTCCTATGTTTTGTTGAGACCTTTTATTGAAGCCCCCTCTATCTTGGTGAGACCATCGCACTCGGGGAGACATCTCCCCAAGTCCATCCTTACTTCCCCAAGCCTGAGTCCCCCTTTCCTTTCAGTGTGACTTCCTTCTTCGCATAGACCCTTTGGCGAAGGCATGATCCTTTACCGAGCTCCATTTCATTTGATGGGGTCCCCTTTCTATAGGCAGGACATCACATGGTCGGGGAGACCCTTCGCCGAAGGCCATACTAACATGCATTCTTTTGTTTCACATGTGTCACCATAACATTCCCTCATCGAGGAGACATCCTGTAGATACCCTACGTCTTGCCGAAAAATATCCACATGTTCACTTTTGGTCGTCGTGACAATCTTGTTCTCTCCCTGATGAAGCAATATGTTGGTAGGACATTTTGTGTCGGCAAGATTGCAGGACCTCATACCGATAGATCCTTCTTTATGCTTTGTTGGCGAGACACAAAGCACTCAGGGAGACTTTCCACCGAAGACATAACTCTCGCTGAAGTGTTCGCCCGGTTCTTGCTAGTCAGTGAGACATAGGCTTTCGCTGAGACTTTACCCCGAAGGAAACTTTCATGCCGATGGGAAACTCCTCGTCACCGAGACGATGATTGATGTCTTGCCAACATGTGTTTGCATGTGAACTCCACTCGCTGTGACATCTCTAGGGTCTTGCCAATAGGCAACACAGACTGCTATTGACAAAATGCACTGGTAGTCGGCAAGACATCTGCAAGGTCTTGCCGACTTTCTTCTTAGAGGAAAATTGTGACCAATTGGACTGAGGAATGCATCCCAACTGAGCTCCCTTGGCAAATATCATCATGTGTGCGATTTAATCCTGCAAAAGAAAGGTCTGCATTAGCACTCAGGGGAAAATAAAACACAAAATATTTCATAATGAAATCCATTATTGCTTGTGATTATTACATTGAATCCTTAGCAAGAAAACCAACTTAGGCCAAGATAGGACTAAAATTAGATCAGACAGAACAAAAGATAAAACATGGAGAAATAGAAGAACTCCCAAAAGCAAAGCAAATAATAGAAGCAAAGAAACCAAAAGAGAAGGTGGGACCCATTTTGTTCCAAATCAAAATGGGGTGGTTATGCAGGGCATAACAGTTTCTTTCCTAACTTCTATCTTATTTTGCGATAAGGATTAGTTATTCCTTTTGATCCCCAATCCATTTCCCATTGTAGAAACCTACCTGAGTCTTTCGATTGTCAGGTCTTTAGAATTTCATCTATTCCCTTTTCCTTTTCAAGTATAAGATATGGTTGAGGATCGAAGGTCGGTTCTCAATGACCCAAAGAATGATTTTTCTTGGCATAGTTTTGCAACTACTAATTTTTTGGGGCCTAATTTTTTAGTGATAAGCATCAAAACCAATTTCGATTGGCCAACGAAGGGTCATTCTGAGGTTGTGATAATTTTAATGTTTCTCTCCCAATAAGATCTTTAGAGAAAAGCAGGCTATGTTGAAAAGTATCCCTAATTCCAACTTGATCCTCCATTCTTGATAACATCTCTGGGCCAAGGCTTATCCTATCCTCTAGCTTATCCTAGCTTATAGGAGTTTGACATTTTTTTTCATACAATGCTTTGAATGGATCTATCTTGATTGTAGAATGATAATAATTTTATATGTGAATTCAACCAATGGTAGATAATCCTCCCACATGTATTGTTGATCCATGCAATAGTTTTGAGTAGTAGATCTTCAAGCACTTGGTTCACCCTTTCATTTTTTTAGTTCATTTCTAGATGATACGCTAAACTTATGTTGAAATGAGTCCCAAGTGAGGAGAACAAGGTTTTTCAAAACCTAGATGTCACACAAGCATCCCTATCTGAGATAATCTTCTTAGGAATCCCATGCAACCTAAACACCTCTTGTATAATTTTCCTAGTTACGACAGGAGCTCCATTAGTTAAATTCCCTGGAATAAAATGTGCTACCTTGGTAAGCTTATCCACTACCACTAAAATGGAAATGTGCTTATTTCTTGACATAGGTAAACCTTGCATAAATTCCATGCTAATGACTTGCCACTTTCTTTTGGGAACATCATGAAGATACAAAAGGCCTGCAAGGTGATAATGTTTTTCCTCTACCCTTTGACACTCTAAGCATTTTGTAACAAATCTTGTAGCACCCCCCTTAATTCCCTTCCAGAAATACAATGGCTTCATATCAGCCAAAATTTTGGTCACACTAGGATGTCTAGAGTATGGTGCATTGTGAAATTATTTCCACACTAGGTTCCTTAACTCCTCTGAATTAGGTACATAAATTCTCCCCTTAAACCTTCGTAATCCATTAGGTTCAAAGTGAAATCCTTCGTACCTTGCATCTTGTGGATTATCTGAGAGTTCTTGCTTGAATTGCTTGTAATATTCGTCACCCTTGGATTTTTGTAGCACCTGGCCCTTAAAGTCAGTTTGAATTTATACCATTGAGGTGATGTGCCCCCTATGACTTAGGGAATCGGCAACCCAATTCTCTTTTCCCTTGATGTAGTTGATGTTGAAGTCATTATTAGATATCAACTCCAACCACCTCCTTTGTCGTGCATTCAGATTAGGTTGGATAAATAAATACTTCAGACTGTAATAATTAGTTTTTATTTCAAAAGGATTTCCTAACAAATAGTGTCTCCACATTTGCAATGCATTGACAACTGTTGGTAACTCTAAATCATACGATGCATAATTTTGTTCATAGGGATTCAACTTCCTTGACTCATAAGCTATGACTCGTCCTTCTTGCAATCAAAAATCATCCTAAGCCTTCACCCAATACATTCATGATGACAGTAAAGTCGCCCTCTGGATTAGGTACCTTCAATATCGGTGAGATAGTCAACTTATCCTTGAGTAGGTCAAATACTACTTGGCATTTTTCTAAACACTGAAACTTCTTCCTTTTCCTCTGTAATGAAGTAATAGGAAAAGCTATCTATGAAAATTTTGCAACAAAATTTTGATAGTAACCAACCAAACCCATAAAACTTCTAATCTCTAGTACATTCTTGGGTATTGGCCACTCAAGCATCGCTTTTATTTTAGCTAGATCATCTGCAATCCCATTAGCTCAAATTATATGACCTAGATACTACACCTCCTTTTGAAAGAATGTACACTTAGAGATTTTTCCATATAGCTTGTGCTCTCTTAATCATTGAAGAACAATCTCTAAATGTTTACAATGCTCCTCTTCATTGGAATCTATTAAGATATCATCCAAGAAAACCGATACAAACCTATCCAAGTAGTCCTTAAACACACTGTTCATTAGGTTCATGAATGTTGTAGGTGCATGTGTAAGTCCAAAGGGTAGGACCATGAACTCCTAATGACTGTATCTAGTCCTGAAAGCAGTTTTGAAATGGTCTTCGCCTTTGATCCTCAATTGATGATAGCCTGATCACAAATCAATCTTTGAAAACACTGTTGCTCCTCACATTTGATCAAAAATATTGTCAATATGTGGAAACAGGTACTTATTCTTTTTCGTAGCTTTGTTAAGCATCCGATAATCTATACATAGGTGTAGTGTACCATCCTTCTTCACGAAGATCACTGCCACTCCCCAGGGTGAAACACTGGGTCTTATTAGTCCCTTGGACAACAACTCCTCCAATTGTGCTTTAAGTTCCATTAATCCCATTGTGGTCATCCTATAAGGCACTTTAGACATAGGTTTTGACCCTAGCACTAGGTCGATGGAGAAATAAAACACTCTCTTGGGAGGAAATCCAAGTAGTTCTTTTGGAAATACATCCACAAATTTCCATAAGATGGGATATCTCTCCATAACCATTTCTCCAGATTCCACCACTTCACCTTCTTTAGTATCTCAAGAGTCTTGCGGTCCATAATATGCAACATCATCTTGATAAATGAACTCTTTACATTCCTCAAGTTTCTCCATTTTAACTGCAAAGAGTTGACAACCTTTCTTCTTCACCCTATGCATCTCTACAGCGAAAATCTACCGCAACTTGATTTCTCTAGGTGTTCCTTGCAATGCCACCCAATTACCTAGATTTTTTAAACACTACTATTTTAGCATGACAATCTACTTTGGCTCTATGTTTCCATAGCCAATTCATTCCTAAGATGACATCATAAGAACCTAATGGATCTATGTACAAGTTTGCTTCCATAGAGAAACTTGGAAGTTCAACCTTGGCCTCAATTAAACATTGATCCACTATTGCTCTTATCTGTTTTGCATACTCTACAACCCAAGAATTTTCCATAAAACTAGTCTTTCTAGAAATTTGGTTAGCTATTCTAGGTGAAACAAAATTTTCTATGGATCTAGTATCAATAAGAATGGAAATAGGTATACCAAGAAAAGTACCTAGAGTTTCCACCAAAGTGATATGGTAATCTTCTTGTCGATTGTCCAATGTTGTATGGATCCTCTACTGAAATGCAACCCGTTGAGGAGGAAGTTAGTTACCAATTGGTTGTGATCTTGATGGTCTATTGGGACATTGATTGGAAAAATGATCCCCACCACATGTAAAGCATCCCATAAGATGGAGGAAGCTCCTCTATTTATACAAAAACTTGAGCAACTTCTAGCTAAAAACAAGCCCATAAACCTACCACTTCTCAAGAAAAAGGATCAACCCAGCAAGTTAAAAGAAAGGTGGTGGATTCAAAACAAATGACTCAAAAAAAATGCTCAACCAACCACCTTCTCTATAGGAAAACAAGGTTATTCACTCAGAAATGCAAGGTAAAAGGCTTCACAAATCAACTCCTCTTAGCCATCTCTCCACTTGACTTATTCCCACATTCTATTTTTTCCTTATACACTGGAGAAGACATACATAAAAAAATTTTAAATGCAAGAGAAGATCATACTTTGGCACCACATAAACTTGCGTGCCCTTATTTTGGTGTTTGTAGTTTGAAGACTAAATCAAAATATGTTTTACACGTTTAATATTCCACGTTGCATTATCAACATTGACTAAGTCTTTAGTTTGCAACTTATAAACTTGGCTCTCTCTCTATTCCTACAAGCTTTATCTTATGTGTTGCCCATAATCTTATACAAAACACTTTAAATTAATATGCAAGGTCATTCAAATCTATGCACTGACTTATATTTGCTATGCAACATGCTATCTCATATATATTACGCTTAATATCAAACACTTAAATAATCATTTCTAGCACTATTATTTAATATATACATTTATATATTATATTATATATATCTCAACTTATATAATTATAAAATGCATTATTTGATATTTGAATTCATATACACATTTACATATTTTACACAATAATAATGCCTGCAAATATATATATATACACATATGTGTGTGTATATATTTGCTCGCATGTATGTTTCTTTATGTGATTATATATAGACATATTAATATATGTATATATATTATTATTGTCTCGACATTCAAACACATGAAATCACAACTCCATCGATCAACATATATACATGAATTGTATATACTTCATTGACAAATATGAACACACAAAGAAGAACTCTCACTAGATAAAGAGACTTAATCACATAACCTTAATCAAGAACATTCACAGACAATATCATCACCTCTTCTATATTATGCACAAACAAGAATAAAGGTTACCTACCAATTCCCAAGTTAACTCAATTAAACCAAACTAGGAGTGTGTGAAAGCTCAGCTACACTTATTAAGGGTTACCAAACCAAGCTCCTCTCTTGAGTGATACTCCCCCTCACATACCTGAGGGATTGCATATGTTCCTACATCTATCTTAATACATTGCATAGGTAGGTAGCCATTCATATTAAATCCATTTGCATTGAAAAAGAATTTAAAATATTCATATTACAATACATATTTTTTCATCGTATTTCATCAATATGAAACATAATCATTCCTTTAAAAGCAATAACATATTAATGCATATTTACATATTTCATTCATCTGTTGAACCTATTAATCCCGGGATTTACATTTAACAACATTTTCATTCATGAAGGTAAAAGTAACTTAGTAACTATGAGACAAGGTGTAACATGTTGCTCCCACTAACTCACATTAATGGTGACGCTTCTCCCAATCACTTGCAATCAATATATGGGATTTCTAATGACCTTAGGAATTGATTTTAGAGGGATTTATTTTTGTCCTTTGATCTTTTGTAACTAAAGTGATCATTTTCTAGGGTTAGCTCTTTCATGACTATTTATTTTAAGGAATGACCAAATCATTTTCAAGATTATTGGATTGGAAATAAAGAACATAGATCATTTGTAGGAAAATATTTAAAAAGGTATTCATCAAGAAAAGATCAAAAAGCAATTTTAGAACTGGGGGTGTTGGATAGATGGTAGGAGATTCTGGCTACAAGTGGTCGAGGGCTTGAGGTGGTAGGAAGTCTCCCGCATGTGGGGCTTACAAGTTGTTTCTATCTTGTAGGTACTCTCATAATACCCTTGTAAAAATTACTGGTATGTTTGCATTGGTTATTTTCCTTTGGTGCTTGGCTATATTTGCATTTATTGTGTCTTGTTCTTCACCTTTCTTATGGCTCTATGAAGAAATCATAGTTTTATAGTTATTGGTGTAAGGTGGATTGTACCCCTTGAGTAATGGGGGGAGAGAGTGTTGAGGGTGAGCCCCCCAACAACCATGAAAAGGTAAATAACAATAACAAAATCGATAATGTGAAATCATTTTGAGACATCCTTCTAGGGTTGTTGATGAAGATTCCAATGTAAGTCAAATTTGTGCTTGTAAGCGATGGGATCCTCTATGAGGAGAGGCAAAAAAATGGAGAAGGTAATACTCCCCTCCTAACCCAAAAAACTTTTTATTTCACCGAATAACAAAATGGTGTGTGCCATTAACAATGAGGAAAATAGGTTAAATTTTTTTTTCCAAGATTCCTGCAAGGATATTTCTTGATGAATGGATTAATAATGTATGACAGAGGAAATTAGGGTTTCAATTTTTATTTTTTTGAATGATTCAAAAAGGGATTTTTGGATTTTTTTCAAATACCATAATGTACAAGAAAAGGTCTTAGAAAGTCAATTCTAGTCCATAGGGAATGCAATTTTTAGGGTCATTACGAAGAGGCGTTAGCCCTCTCATACCTGAGTGGGTCACAGTTAAATGTGTACCCCCAACTATGGAGTTTCTTTCCATACTTTCTCTCACAGATTGGAAAAGTATTGAGAATTAAACAATTAAAAACCATTTTGTCTCACATGGATGTGAGAACTTTGGTCTCATTGAAGCCCAAAACAAAAAAATTGAAATAAGTTGAAATAGATTTGGGGAAAAAAAATTAAATGCGGCATTGAAAATCATGGGTGGTTTAAATGCTTGTTTTCTCTATAAAAATAGAAGGGCATCATAGAAGGAATTGCCCTATTATAAAAAAGAATCTAGGGTTCCCCAAATCTAATTAGAAAAACCCTAATAGTGTTGAATTTTTTTCTAAAAATTAGGACATTCTCATCTTTTCTAATGTTAAAATTGATGAAGATAACTTGACAAAAAACCCTAACATCACTATGTCCAAAAGTGATTAAGGCTTCCAATGGTGTCTATGAGGAAGTAGTGACTAAAGGTGATGAAAATTCAAAACCTAGTTAGAAACTCATTTGCTTCAACCTCATTATTGGGGAAGGGATTAAAGGCATTTGACCTGAAGGTGCAAAAAGCATGGGGTTGGAATGCATAGAAAATAACTCAATTACTAATATCCTTTAGAGGGGCTTTGCCTCTAAGAAGTTTTTAAACCCCCCTTCCCCTTGGATTAGAAATAAGAGTCAAAAAATACATAGGAAATTGTGTTAGATGAAATAAAGCAAAGAATTGCTAAAGCCAAAAGAGAAAATAGAAGCAAGCATAATTTTACTGAGAAAAATGGTCTTGTTGATTAGGAACATACTAGTAAAAATATCATTGATGATTCTCTCAATAATCCTTGCAGGAGTAAGGTTGAAACAATGGTTGAAGGAAGTTGGAAAACAAAAGAAGCTTGACATGGATCGAGCTAATATCATTAAGCAACAAAATTTAGGTGAAAATGTAAAGGGGTCTTCCAATACTGAAATTATTGTAAGAAAATTGCCTAATACTAAGTCTGGGAAAAATATCAATGCCCATGAGTTAGCATTGGACAATGTATTACAAAAATATCTATTGAAACTAGTAAAAAAGGGAGCTTTATTAAGGGCTCTACAAGGGACAACCCATGCATTAGCCTTGGTCTACACAATCTTGGAAAAAAAAATGAGATTAAAAAGGATACCCTTAATCTAAGTACTATTGTGGTTGACATGCCTAGTGACAAACATAAACATGTATGCTCCTCCCAAAAGATACCATTGGACATTCTCAAATAGCGGAGTACTATTATGAGCAATCATAATTTAGAAAAAGAGGAGAATTCTGAAACTGACAGTTTCGGCTTTAATCCTTCTAAGCCATCGAGATGCATGCATATGATTTGTGGTATGGATAAAGACTGGTAGAGAGGGTTTAAAATAAATAACAAGAAATAGAACATTGGGAAAGACTCCCAAGCTAACATAATGGTTGGAAAAGAAGTGGCGAATGGCTACTATAGGCAGGAGACCGAATAGATGACTGACTTAAAGTACCTATCGAGGGCTAGTAAGGATACTAACCCTTGTTTGTTAACCCTAACCAATTTTTTTCATCTTGATGACCAAAGGCTAGAAAAAAATAGTATGGATATAGAGGAACTCAATACACCTGAGCTAAACAATGAAGACTCCTTAATAGAAATAGGTATCATGCATAATATGGAAATTGATGAAATGCGTATATTTCCCAACCTGAAAACCATGTTGAGCAACAATGAGATTGGAAATATAAGAGAAGGATCTGGTGTTGGTATGTGGCGACTGATCATGCTATACTGTCATCGAAAAAGGAAAAATCATCGAAAAAGAAAAAAATGACTTTGTAAAACCCTAATCCTGGAAGCTTTTAAAAGGCTTGTTATAAGGGGTTGGGATGGGGGTTACAATATGTAGAAAAAGGGGATTATTCATGAGATTGTAATAAGTTTTGCACTGGATAATAAAATCATTGGATGGCTGTGGTTTTGTGGATGTAGCCCAGATTAGGTGAACCACATTAAATTCTCTGTGTTGTCTTGTTTCTGCAATAATTTTTTCTGTGTTTTATTTCTTTATTTTATTGATCAAATCTACATTTAACTATTAGATATTTTCCTTCTAACCCTAACATTTGGTCCTTCAGCAAGAGGGTGGGTTAGAATAAAAAACAAAAAAAGGAATCAAAGAAGTAGAGATGAGGTAGATCTTGCCTCAAAAAGATTAGACAAAGAGGGTAGAATGCCTAAATACTTTGAGAAATTTAGGAATACTAACATTAGCTCACATATTTAGGGAAAACGATAATCAACTGTACAAGTTGGAATGTTAGGGGGTTAGAATCCCTTGAGAGGAGATATGTTGTTAGAATACTTGTAAATAAAGCACATAAAAAAGATGTGATCTTCTTGCAAGAGGTCAAGTTTGTCAATTTCACCTTAGAAACTAACCTTTGATTTATCTAGAAATATGCTACCCAATTCCATACTAATCATGATAAAGGAAGAGGGGGAGTTGTCATTTTAGTATCAAAAAAATGGACACCATTTTTATTGATCATGGAATCCCTCCTTGCAACAAGGCAATCTAGATTGTCATAGAAAAATATAATAAGAAATTTGGAATGTGCTCAATTTATGCTCCCAATGATCATTGGGAGAGAATTGAACCATGGAAATGGATATAGGGATTTCCAAGCATCCCTTGGATTTTGGGGGAAACTTTAACATGGTCGAGAATAGGGAAGAAAAAAGTGGAGGTTGTGAAATGGAGTGGAAAGGAAATGAAAAAGATTTCTAGTATAAAATGAAGAACAAGCTCAACCTTTTTCATGCTCTCTGAGGATACAAGAAAGAGAACAAGCATATTTGGTTTACATGATGTAACTACTAGAAATGAGAAAGAATGATTTATTGCAAATTAGATAGATTTTATGTTAATAAATATTTTTTTTAGCTTTGACCAAATTGTAAGGAAGCTAAGGTAGCAGAACAAATTCCTACACTAATCTTGAGAGGAGAATAATGCAAAAATTTTACAGATCTTTAACAGTTACAAAAACTTAAACGAAAATAGACATAAGTATCATGCATACCACACAACAATGATTTATGTGGGGAAAACCCTTTCGGGAGAAAAATACCACACTCTAAAAGCCTCTCAATATTATTCAGAAATCACAAAGATTACAATATACTTTCAAAGCAAGATTCTCAAAGGAGTATCACCACTCAGAGATCCAGAGGCAATACAGTCACTATTAGACTCTCAAAATACATCACAATACACAACCATAATACAACACCCTCATAAAATAGGGTTTCCTTCTAGGGAAATTCAAGCTAATAAAATATCAGTCGTCGGATATGAGACATAATGATGAACAATCCAGATTTACATTAATAAAGTGTATATAAAATTTGACTTCTAGAGGCACTGCCCTCGAGCCCCCACCAGGTCGCGCTGCCCCCTAGACCCAGCCAGTTGGGGGGATGATCCCCCTGAACCCCTTGTGGAGGGGATCCCCCATGCCCCCCCTCCCTGTCGTCATCAGCTAAACAATACCTTATGTATCAATAGTAACTTATGTAATTGCAAGGTTGAGACACATTTTCTGAACACAAATTGGTGAGGGATGCAAAGTCAAAGTTACCCCTTATTCACCATCTGATCATCATCCAATTTTCTCTAAACTTTAAATATCCAAAGATAGAAGTCAAAAGTATGAAAAGAAAAGCAAATTCATCCTAAACACCAATATGTTAAAATATAAGGATTGTAGTGATGCAATCATTACCCTCAGGGAAATCAACACATGGATGCTAAAAGATAAAACTGTCATTGAAAAATGGAATATCAATGTTAAAATCTGGGAAACTATGTTTCAAACTATTGGGAGAAAATATCCTTAAACAATAGGAATATAGAGAATGGCCTTCAGGAAGATCTATGTAAACTAGAAAAAGATCTTCATAATGACCCCAAGAACTTAGCTCTAAATGAGGTGCTAAATAGTTAAAAACAATTTGAGAAATCTACAACCTAGGAAAATACAAGGGTTAAGGGTGAGAGCCAAATTGAATTGGCTTAACAATGGAGATAAGGGCACCAATTTTAAAGATAAAACTACCAGAGAACAAGTAGACCACGTTTTGGATGAGGACAAGTTCATAAGTGACCCAAATGAAATAAAAAAGTTACTTCATAGATTTTATAATAATCTTTTCTCTTGTTACACCCCTAACTTTAACTATGTTTTACTTTTTACTTTTGAGGTAATTAGTAGATGATTACGCATGATTCAATAAAAATGTCTAGAAAAATCAATGTTTTCATGAGTTATGTTTATTTGGCTATAGTTGATTTGTGTTTAAAATTTGTCAAGATGTGATGATTTCATAAGGATTATGAAATGATTAATGATACATTAATCTCGAGTTGGTGTTTGCAAGTTGCATTCAGGAAATAGGTTTTCGCCCTCTGCGAAAGGGAGGGAGAGCATCATCAGGGAGAAGGGTACAATTAAGGACTTGTCAGTAATGTCATATGAGTTCAATTTGACTTTGTCAAGTTAGTTTGAGTATCAAGTTGGTGAGTCTTAAATCTAAGCCAATAGGCTAAAGTCTAACCCAATCGAGGCGAGTTTGGTAATGTTTTGAAAGGAAAATATTAACGTTTTTAGAAGCTTGTCAATAGTAATCGATTATTCGGCCTTGTTTTTCGATGTGATAATTTGATACAGTGATATTGAATTAACAATTATCTTATATATTATACATATAAGATTGATGAATACATCTTATATATATAATATAAATAAAAATAAATTTACAAATAATATATGTAGGATATTCATTATCATTTTAGGCAAAATACCATAATCATGAAAGTGGCAATAATATTTATCAAGCCACATTTTCAAAATGGTTATGATGCATATTTAAATTCCAATTTAAAAGCCATGTTGTGGTTGATTGGATAAACTTGTAAATGTATTAATTAAGCTACTCAAGTGGCGGTAAGGGTGTCTTGAATGGATTTTAAATAACCTTTATTATAAGCATTGGTTTGATAGTGGGTCGAGCCACTAAGATGCTTGGAATCGGGCCTTATTATAAGGCATTTTAATTAGTTTCCTATTATTCTTATTTGTTTTTAAAAATGAAGCCACTATAAACCATGGAATGGAAGCATGTTGAGAGATATCTAGAAATGTGAACCTTTGAATTGTAGGTTGCACGATGTCACTATAAGCAAAGCTGTGACCTTTAGGGGTGACTACTCTTGTGACCATGTAATGCAACTAGTGCAAATCCATTGCATTAAAATCATTCGCTACTAGTCATATTCATGTTAGTGTAATTAATATTTAATTACACTTGCATAACTTTACTTAGGTAATATTTTAATTCCTAGGTTAATTATTCTCATCCTTATCTTGTTGAGCTATCTTGTTGCTCAAGATAAGATTAGGGTTATGCATACTTTGCTTTTATAAAGAAAATTATCTCATGTAATTAAAAATTCCTAAATAATATTATTTTGCACATCTTTTTGCAAAGCTTTGCCTTTTTTGATTTTCTCTTCTGTGGAAGGCTTTTTTGGTTTGTATTTCAAATCTTGGTTTCTAACATGGTATGAGAGCCTTGATTTGCAGCCCCTTCTCAGAATTTTGAGAAAATCATTACAGAGTTCATTCAGGATTCCTTGAGGGTTTTATACCTTGAGATTGTCTCTCTATTTGGGTGCTCTTGCATGGTTACTTTCGGTGCATTTTGGAGGAAATATGAGCTCATATTTGAGTTCAGGGCTATCGAAAAAGTCAAGATCAACTTTTGTTTCGCCTAAATCCTATATTTTATGCCAGAGTTATGAGGGTTTCAAGATTTTCCAGATTTGGGAGTTGAGAAGCTTCTGGTACATTTTGAGGCAGATTGAACCTTGCCATCAGATCCAGAGCATCTGAGAGATGAAAATTGACATATAATATGCCTATATTCAGCGTCGGTTGTTTGTGAGGCAAAAAAAATTTGCCTGTACGACCTCTATACCGCCCCTGTGCACACGATCCGAGGAATTTTTTTTTCAAGGTTCGGTCTTTTTTGTTTTTTAAAGAATTTCTTTTATAGAAATTTTATAAAAATCAATTTTTTTTTTTGAAAAATCAAAGCAAAAAAATTAAAAAAAGGGCACACAAAGGACGAGCTCTTTTTGCAGTGCAGGGTACAGTACCCTGATGCCGCCGTACCTCCCTGCGTCAATTTTTGCAGGTCGTACCCTGCATATCATGCCCATCTAGCAGCAGGCCCGAGCAACCTAGGCAGACTCCATTTTACCTTGGGCGGTATTCCATACCGGCCGGCGGCAGCTACCAGCTGTCCGCCGACGACTTTCAAACTCCGATAGTTTGTTTCCGACAACAGCAAAATCAACCCGCCGACTCTTTGTTTCCCGGAGACCCCAACCACCGGCGGCCCACAAATCAGCTGGAATATTCTGGCCATTCAAGACTCTAGGCGGCGAACAATCCAACTGGGGAATATTCCCCTGGGAGAAAGAATATTTCGGCAATTGCACAGTTTTTTTGGCAATTGGATTTTTTTTATCAGTTGTCATGACGGTTGTCAAATTTTTTTTGGCAAGGGGAGAATTTTTTGCTGTAATGGCTAGATGGCCATCAATTTTAACCTCGTGAAGTGTTGACGTCAGCATGACGTCGTCGTACGGCCGGCCGTCTTTGCCCCCTCCTAACCCTAGTTTGCCTTCAAGGAGTAGTTTTTTTTCTTTTTGGCATAACTTGGGCATATGGTATCGAAATCGGGAAAACGAGATATCGGTGGAAAGCTGGTTTCGAGCACTATCCTTTGGTGTAGTTCATTTTTCTATTTAGGTACATTTATTTATGTTTGAATTCAGATGTCCATTTATGGATTTCAAGCTCATAACTTTTTGCCACGATCTCCGATTTTTGCTATCTTTGCTGCGTTGGAAAGGTATTGAGGAGCTCTATGTTGTTGTCCATGCACTTTTTTCTTTATCTATCCCAGGTTGATCAGTATTCCAAATTTGTTTCGATGGGTATTTTGGAGATTACTTGGATGTTTTGGCAATTGGAACGGTGAAACTTGAATATTTGCACTTCATTTCAGTACCACATCATTTTATTTTTCTGTTTATGCACATTAGCATTCTCTCCTTTTGCAATCATTGGGTTATTGTAATAAATGAGCTGAGATAAAGTTCCATCAGGAGGGGTTTCTTGCATAATAATCTGATTAGAGTGTGCATGCACTTTGATCTCCATCTTCGTGATCTCGATTTGTTGACAACTCGCATGGGTTATATCTAGTTTCTTAGTTTCTTTTGGCCACATCTTGTCTTAGCTTGACACATATCAGATTCACATCGGTTCACACTTCAGATTGGGAGTTTATGGTTATTGATCCGCATTGGTTCAGATCCTTCTTAGTTTGAGGGCCATGTTTTTATGGTTAATGTTCCAGAGTCCTTATGGTACTTGTTCCTATGGAAGAGTTTTAGTCTCAGTTTGGCATCAACATCGAGATACACAGTATCTAGATTCTATCATCATTTCATCTATTGTTGCTTCACAGATTCTAGGGTTGTTCCAGTTTGTGAGTTTTCCAGTGTTCTGTGGCATCGGGTCTGCTATCGCATTATTATGATTCTGCTTTGGTTTCTTGTAGACATAAGTATCTTTCCTTGCTTGTCGGATTGCAGTTCCAATGTTACTCCACAGTGTTCTTCCAGTGCTTCTTTGCAGAAGTCATCTCATTGTAGGGGGGTTTTGTCCCACTGGGTTTTCCACCTCTACCTCATTATTGCATTTGTACTTGGGTACCTGATCAGGCATTGTTGTCGGGACCCATTCATGCTTTCTTGCATTCATCTTAGTTTTAGGTGCATGCTTTGTTAGTCTCCCTAAGTTGCACTTATGGGGGGGTGTTAGTGTAATTAATATTTAATTACACTTGCATAACTTTACTTAGGTAATATTTTAATTCCTAGGTTAATTATTCTCATCCTTATCTTGTTGAGCTATCTTGCTGCTCAAGATAAGATTAGGGTTATGCATAATTTTCTTTTATAAAGCAAATTATCTCATGTAATTAAAAATTCCTAAATAATATTATTTTGCACATCTTTTTGCAAAGCTTTTCCTTTTCTAATTTTCTCTTTTGTGGAAGTATTTTTTGGTTTGCATTTCAGATCTTGGTTTCTAACAATTCAAAGATCATTAAATCCACGAAGGTAATATGGTCACTAGTAGGTAATCCAAATCTCTTGTAAAGTCGGTTGTGGTAGTTTTTCTTTTCTATGGCAATCGTTTCCTAACTATTTAATAATGAAAGAAATGGGTAGTTATGGGAACTACCTCAAGACCTATCTTCTTGGGAGGGAAATAACATTTTTCCTCACTTGCCTCGAGTGGGGGCGAGAAACAGATGGGGAAGGATTCTGCTATGGGAAGTAAGCAGTTTCATATGGATGGAACAAATGTAGAAGTGGCAGTGTTCATTCCATGGAAAGTGCTCAAGAATCACTTAAAGTACTAGAATTATCCTTGTGCTATGACCTGTGCATTTTTGTTCACAAAAAGATGAGTGACTATATTGGGAAATAAAACGATGAGGCCAGAGAAGATGAGTTGTCCTCACTCATAGTCTTGCTTTTCATGTGCTTCCATGAAATGAGTTGAGAATTTTGATATGATAATGTGAGATTGGGAGAGAGATCTAGACATCAAGTTGTTTAAGGCCACAGTTACCTGTCACCACTTACACCCTCGTCCATTTTCTTTTGTATATCCTCTCTCTCTCTCTTTATTTCCTCCTATTGGGAAAAACCTAGGTGGCAAGGGCATTTTAGAAGGTTTGGGAGTCCAGCTAAAGAGGCAATCAATACCTATGAGAGCAGGAATTAACATTATTCAGGTTGAAGTTCAACATAGACTTGCTCGGATACTGTCAGAGAACTTAAATCTCTACCTTGAAGTGAATGAGGCCAACAGTATAATTGTCGAGCAGGGGAGGCTTAGCTCAAATTCTTGCTACTTCCATATTAGCTTCAAGTTCAAATTCTAATTAGTGGAGAAATGACATGGGATATCGTGTTCAATGTAAGGCAAGTAATCCTTCTTTTCTTTATAATGGATATACTATTTTTCCTAGTATGTATGCATGTATACCTCATGATGATAAAGGTTTATTAAAAACCATTAGCGAGGTAGTTTTGCTTATAATCCATCTCATGCAAGAATCTTTAATTAGAATTCTTTAAATCTCCAAGATGAGAAAGTTTAATTTGGAGTTTGCCTTGGAATGATTTAGATGCTTTAAAGGCAATTCATGTATGTTACCCTCAAACCCTTTTTGGCATAGTCGAGTTTGGGAATGAATCATGAAAACCACCTTGATGTTTATGAGACTATTCTCCTTCTTAAAAAGAGATACCAAACCTGGAGGGTATAAAACCAAGCTTCTCTTATAATGAAGTAAAGGAGTGCTATCTTTCTTGATAATTTCCTTATGCGAAATCAAGTTTTGCATGTCTTTTTGTAAAAACTAATCTAGGAGAATAGGTGAGCTAGGGATGTGGAAATATAGATAACCTGTTGTTTAACAACTATTACCTATGTTATGTTTTCTCAAGAGAGAGAAAGCAATCTAGGAAATGCAAGATACAAATATTTTAGCCTTTAAAGAATTATTTTATTGCTAAGTGCACAAAAGACAAAGTTAACCCTAGGTTGGGCATCACTAGAGTGATTAATCTATGGTTAGGCATATTGTGAGATTCGTATCTCAATCTCACACGAAAGTGGTAAACTATTTTGATTGATGAAGGTTTATGTCACACACACACACACACACATATATTAGAATGTTATATAAATACATATATATATTATTTCTAAACCTAACTTATCTTGGAAGTCAGTTTTCCCAAGTAGACCAAAGTGTCGAAAGCATATTATATTTTTTTTATAAATCAAACCTTTTAGGGTTGAAAGATCGACTCAGATCAAAACTATTGATATGAAATGATAGTGTTCTCTTAGATATTATATTGATGAGGGAATACCTTGAATACTATGTTTGTTCATGTTACGTAAAATGTGAACTCAAGCAATGCCATGTGGTCTAGGAAAGACTAGAATTATTTATTCTTATGCTTTGTTACACTTATGCTATTACCTTTAAAAAACAAGGAAGTTGATATTACCATGTATTGGGTTAGAGAAGCTAAACCCTAGTTTTGAAACAATGAGGATATAGGAAATCTATAACTCTTATGCTAGATATGATATTGTATATATATATATATATTGATTGACAACAAAAGGTCAAGAAAACCATATTTGATCAATGGAGAAAGGTTGGGAAAACCATAGAACAAGATGAAAGAGTCTTTGTAACACTTTAAGAGATTCCATGATAAATTCAAAACTTGTTTAAATGCATCAAAGATGTTTGATATAATTTGAATTAGAGAGTAGAATGATAGAAAGTAATGAACCCTAGAAATTGTATGAATGCAATAAGGGACTTCAAAAAAATAAGGGTTAGAAATACATAAATCTTTACATTACATGTATATCTTGAATTAAAGATTAGTTCTAAGTCATAATGGCTAGAATGGATTTTCAGTACAGACAAGTTTGTGTCTAGACTACCCAATAAAGTAAGTAAAACTATAGGTTGAGATAGTTCCTAAGTCGGGTCAGAGGTGTGCTTCTAGATGGCATGACCAATCAGAATGACCATACTTAGCTAGAATGGGTCTAGAGTTGTATGGTCAATTGAGTTTTAGAGGACACATCACAAAGACTCAAATGGAGAAACTTGACAGTTCCTTATATCCATACCCTTCGTGAAGGGTAGGGACACTTCCAGTTAGGAAGTGTGTGGGCGACCACTTGAGTCTGTGGTTGAAGGAAAAAAACTCGGATGATGCTCTTCCTCTGTAGAAAAAGACTCACTGAGGCTCATGAAGATAGATATCAACATTCCATATGCAATGAACTCCATGTTATGGCTTATGATAGTCAAACTTATGAGGTAAAACTATTCTTTTTCCAATTATATTTTATGTAATATAAATGAAAAGAGTAAGGACTTCTCTTTGATTCTCGCTACAATTACATATGATTTCAAGTTTGAAATTATCTAGAAAAGTTGTACTTTATTTCTTAAGCTTATGCAAATGTTAAGAAAAAAATCTCTCTCATGGTTACTAAGTTTATTTACCTTCTAGTAAATTCTTGAGTTTACTTGAGTATTAAGAGGAAGGATGTTACATATGGTATTAGAGCTAACTGGGTCCAATACATGGACGTATGAGCTCATTACTAGAAAACTCGTTAAACATTCAACAAATTGGCTAAGTTTTGAAACTGGATTAATACAGAATGGAATAAAGAAAAACCAAGAAAACTATCAGGAAGAATATTCTTCCAACACTTACCCAAGTCAATGGCTAAGAGAAAGCCAACTGAGGAGTTAAAACTCCAAGAGCAAAACAATTATGCTAAGGTTGCATAGTGGAAATATTTCAAGACTTGACTAGAAAGGTAAAACCTTGGTCAGTTACTAATCAGACTAAGAGCTTAGGTAGAGAAATGTCTATATGAATTCAAGATCAATCTTATTTCTCAAGAACTTAAGGATGGGAAGATCTAGAAGTAATTAACCAGGTGCAGGGGCATCTGAGTGTTGGAAATCCTTGAAACTATATGAATCACACCTAGATAAGATGGGTTCTAGTCTAACTTCTAGATGGCTTGGAATGAGCCAAGTGGAATAAATGGATCATTAAAGGATGAGTAGTGTTATACTAGCATAAAATACTATAAAAAAAATGGTTGAGAACAAGTACTTTCCTTTTTATAGAGCTAGAAAGTACAACCACATTAGTGAATGTAATCATCACCACTTGGTATTTAGTTAAAGTTGTTTATGTTTTGAACAAGTAACCTATTCAGTGAAGTAAGGAATAGAGTTCTGTAAGGCGGAATGAAGAAAAGAAGTTTGTGTTCCCAATTGTAATCTATATGTGTTGCTATAGCACAATCTTATAATATCATCTAAGCAATGAACGATAGATACTCCAAGAAATAGGAGTGGTTGTGTTATAACCTTTTTATTTGCAAAAAATTTGAGCATGATGAAAGTCTTAAGGGACTTATTTGTTTGATGTGCTTGTAACACAATATTTAACCACTGTAAGTTTTTGGAAAATTTGAATACAGTGCAACAATCTACTACCTTGTTAGTGACTTAGTCAAGTCACATAGTGAATAATAAGTGTTCCTCTAGATTTTGACACTTCTGTGGATTTTTGGTGAAATTCCTTTTGATACTGGCAAGGATTGTCATTGTTTTATTTCTTTATTTTGAAATGGTCTAGCCACTGAATTTTGAAGATTGTTTATTTTATGGATAGTTGGTCAAAATTTTATTTATTTTCGGAAATGAGCTCATTCTTTTGATTTATTGCTGAAATTAAAACTATTTATATTTTGATATTGAGTTAAGTTATTGTGGTGGCTATACAAGAACATTTTGGTTGTTCACTATGTTTGATGTAATGTTCATCTCTATCATGTCCTGGATGGGCCTCTTATGGATTGTGTAAGGGAGTAAATTGTAGAAAATGCACCTGGTATGTCCTTAACTTTACAGAAGAAAGGATACCTTGTGAGGAAGGAAATTAGTTCCAAACCCTTTTAGGGTTATATTAATTTGTAAGCTATTAGAAAGAGTTTTTAGTCGGATATCACTTTTCAAACCTTGTGTTATGTATGTGGGTGGACAGGTAGTCCAATAAGCCTAGGTGAATAGTCTCTCCAAGTCAAGCAAGGTGGTGAAACATTACTATGTGGATTGCAAAACGTATGTATATAAAAACTATGGCCATAGTGAGTGTTGTTGCCACTACATGCAATCTTCAGTTCACCGTACTCCAGACACTTAGCTAACTAAAGTTGTCGTACTTAGTAGGAGGGTATCCTTAGTAGTGTGACAAAGTTGGTTAAGTGGGGGTACACACCAGAGATCAAATGGCAACTGAGAGGGTTTCCAACACAACCTTTCGATGAAAGGTAGGACTACTTCCAGGAAGGAAGTGTGCAGGGGGGAACCACTTAAGTCTATGGTTGGAAGGAAAAACAGTCGAGTGATGATTTCCCTCTTATCAATGGCAAGTCGAGTCTTGGAGGACAGTTAATCTAGATAAGCAATTCTAATCTTTTCTCTTGTATTTACTTACTAGTTTATGTTAATGATGCATGGAATAAATGAAATTGGTACTTGATGAATAACCTTTTAGCTAGAAAAGTGAAAGTTGATGTTACTCTTTGTAACTTGCATGATGAGTGGCAAATTGTATTTTCGTAATGATATCAACCTTTGGTGAAATTCTCTTGTTAAACCTGTGTTAAAATGGTTGATTGCTACACATAGAAAGTGTATCCACCTTTTATTGTGTTTGTTATAACAACTTCTATAATTTTTCTATCAAGATGACTCCATTTGAAACATTGGACAAAAGAAGATGTTGAAATTTTGTAAGTTGGGTAAGCTAGAAGATAGGATTAGCATTAGTCCAGAAATGTTGTCAGAAATGGATAAACAAATCAAACCGATTAGAAAAGATTGGTGGAAGCTAGTAATAGATAGAAAAGCTAAGTAAATGCCAACCATACACTAGCACAATTCTCGGCTAGAGAAGAAAAGTTTCATAAAATAAGGAATGTATTACAAACCAGCTCCTAGATATAAAGGGCTCTTCAAAATTATCGAACTTATCAATTCGATTGATTACATAATCATTTTATTATCAACTATTACCAGGAGGTATAATGCTTTTTATGAATTATATTTGAAAATTATATAATAGATGATAATTATATCCTTAGAATGTTTTACAAGTACAGGACCGGGGAGTGGTCATGATCAAGCTTCTTAAATGCAAGGTCTAGTGGAACCAGTATCCATAGGGTAATATGACATGGAAAGTTTACCATGGTTTTATATCAAATATTTTCTAAATTGCTTACACTTTTGTAGGGTAAACAATTTTTTTTTATCTTATTAAGGTTTCAAATGCATTGGATCATCGAGGACGATGACTCTTACGGGGGGAGATATGTTACACCCCTAACTTTAACTATGTTTTACTTTTTACTTTTGAGGTAATTAGTAGATTATTATGCATGATTCAATAAGAATTTTTGGAAAAATCAATGTTTTCATGAGTTATGTTTATTTGACTATAATTGACACGTGTTTAAAAGTTGTCAAGATGTGATGATTTCATAAGGATTGTGAAATGGTTAATTATACATTAATTCCGAGTTGGTGTTTGCAAGTTGCATTCAAGAAACAGGTTTCTACCCTCTGAGAAAGGGAGGGAGAGCATCATCAGGGAGAAGGATACAGTTAAGGACTTGTCGGTAATGTCATCTGAGTTCAATTTGACTTTGTCAAGTTAGTTTGAGTATCAAGTTGGTAAGTCTTAAATATAAGCCGACAGGCTAAAGTCTAACCCAATCGAGGCGAGTTTAGTAATGTTTTGAAAGGAAAATATTAATGTGTTTAGAAGCTTGTCGATAGTAATTGCTTAGTTGGCCTTGTTTTTCGATGTGATAAGTCGGTATAGTGATATCAAATTAATAATTATCTTATATATTATACATATAAGATTGATGAATACATCTTATATATAATATAAATAAAAATAAATATATAAATAATATATGTAGGATATTCATTATCATTTTAGGCAAAATACCATAATCATGGAAGTGGAAATAATATTTATCAAGCCACATTTTCAAAAAAATGGTTATGATGCATATTTAAATTCTAATGTAAAAGCCATGTTGTGGCTGATTGGATAAACTTGTAAATGTATTAATTAAACCACTCAAGTGGCGGTAAGGGTGTCTTGAATGGCTTTTAAACAACCATTATTATAAGCATTGGTTTGATAGTGGGTTGAGCCACTAAGATGCCTAGAATTGGGCCTTATTATAAGGCATTTTAATTAGTTTCCTATTATTCTTATTTTTTTAAAAAATGAAGCCACTATAAACCATGGAATGGAAGCATGTTGAGAGATATCTAGAAATGTGAACCTTTGAATTGCAAACTGCATGATGTCACTATATGCAAAGTTGTCACCTTTAGGAGTGACTACTCTTGTGACCGTGTAAAGTAGCTAGTGCAAATTCGTTATATTAAAATCATTCGCTACTAGTCATATTCAGAGATCATTAAATCCAAAAAGGTGATATGGTCACTAGTAGGTAATCCAAATCTCTTGCAAAGTTGGTTGTGGTAGTTTTTCTTTTCTATGGCAGTTGTTTCCTAATTGTTTAATAACAAAAGAAATGGGTAGTTATGGGAACTACCTCAAGAACTATCTTCTTGGGAGGGAAATAACATTTTTCCTCACTTGCCTCAAGTGGGGGGAAGAAACAGATGGGGAAGGATTTTTCTATGGGAAGTAAAAAGTTTCATATGGATGGAACATACGTAGAAGTGGCAGTGTTCATTCCATGGAAGGTGCTAGAGAATCACTCAAAGTACTAGAATTATCCTTGTACTACGACCTGTGCATTTTTGTTCACAAAAATATGTAGTGTCCCTCCAATTGCTGCACCTTGTTTTAGTTGTTTCAATTTAGTTTATAGTTGTTTTAGTTGTTTCTAATACTATGCTATTTTATTTCAGTTATGACTTTGATACTATGTTGGTTTTATACTGTGTTGATGATACACTTGATACATTGTTGATCATCTGATTATGTTTTTGTGGACACATTATGATGAACATTATGTGTGTTATGGTTTTATGATGTTTCAGAGCATTAGTGTGTTTATGATGATGTATCTGATGTAGTATTGTATGTTAGTTTCGGTGAAGGAGACAGTGTAGCATTACTCACTTGAGTACCCTGTTACGTTACAACTCTCTTTCATGGTGTGATTGTTGATTTATGCAAATATGTTTGACAGTGTTGTTTTATGTAGTTGTAGGTACTGGGCATCGACTCCACCTGCTTTGTCAAGTTTGAACATTCCATGACGCAATGGAAACATGTTTCGAAGATAATGTCAGGTCCTTTGGCCATTGTTCTTTATAGGATGATTATTTGTGTTGTCACTCGTCGTTGTTTTGTCGTTCAGTTTCGTCATTTCATTCATTTTTTTGTCTTGTTTGGAAATTAATTGATTGATTAGTAAAATGGTTTATTGATTAAGTTATTTGATTTAATGTGATTTTATTGAAATGTTAAATTAAATTATTATGTTTATGTTTTGATTTATTAAATTATATTAAACAAGGTATTTATTTAAATGTAATTGTTGTTTTATATGTGCAAACTTAAAATAAATGAAAAGTAGATATTTTGAAAGGGCTTGTTTTCAATAGGTTACGAATAAATATCTGAGATCTTGATTTTGAGTTAGAAGATGATATCTTGGATAATTGTTAGTTGAAATTTATTGATCAATTTAATTTGCATGTTGAAAGTTAGTTAAGTCCTGTGATTATGAGTTAATTGAAATGAATTAAAAAGCTTTGGTTGTGCAATATTATTCACGACAATTGATTTTGGATTGTTGGGAAGAAAAATTTCATGACAGTTTTTGGAAAAAGCTTCTTCTCTATGTTTTGGTTAAATTTTTTTTTTGGAGACAGTGAACTTGAAGAACTTGTGCTTTTGGGAAAAATAAAGAATTGAGGATTTTTGGTTCTTGCTTCAATCTTCGTTGGATTCAAGAATATAAACCAAGTTTTCTTCTTTTGTTTTGCATATTCTTGAATAGTAGTTTCTGAATGTTATGTTTGGAATTTTGTTTACTCTGAAAAAATGGATATACTGTCTGTGGAAAAGATTTACCCAGCCAAACCTGCACATGCAATGATGAAACAATCAGTATGAGTTTTCAAATTTAAAAGAAAACTTAACAAATTATGCTTGTAATCTTTGGTTATGTTTTGCAATTTTGTTTCCTTGTATCTTGAAATTTTATGTTGCCTTATTTACCCAGTCGCTTAGTGAATTTATTTTAAAGACTATTAAAATATGTGAGAGAATATTTATGAGATTCTTGTACTAGTTCCAAACCAGAAGTATGAGTAAATAAAATTAGTTTATTGTAGCCTCAGGCTTTCTTTATACAACATCTTGGAACTTTGGCCAGAGGCACCATAAGGGAGAGAGATTAGGAATTAATTCTTTTAGCTTTTGAAATACAAGTTCATTGAGGCCGGCGTTAATTGTTTCCCATTGTTTTTATTCCTCTTTGTTTTGAAGTTTCCTGCAATACTTTTGATATCTTAAAATCTGAAGAAAAGAAAAAAAAACATGTTTATGGATAAGTGATGAAACAATAGTCAAAATTCAAATTTGATTGAGTTCATGCATTTTTTGTGTTGGGTGTTAATAGTTGTAAGACATTTCTTTTATTGACAACAACCAGAGTATATAAGATAAAAAAAAGAACTTAGATACTATCTAATTCGATTAGTTTATTGTCTTAAGGTGTCATCCTTGTTTGGATCCATGAGTTGCTAGCTTTATTGGCTTTATACATTCCAGAAAATTGAAGTATTACTTTTGTTACCAGCATTGAAATCTTTTCTCTTTAGTCTTTCATTTAGTTATAGCTTGGTATCAGAGCACAAGGTTCTAACACTGGGTACTCTGGATATTAGTGAGCCCATTAGGTTGTCCTAGATGTTAGACTTTGTAGTATGTGTTTTCCTATTTGTTATTGTTTGTCTTATTACTAAGACTTTTCCTTGATTTATGTAGGACCATGCCTAGACATTGAGGTAGGGCTCGTGGTCGTGGACAAGGTGGTGGATGTGGGGCCAACCGCTAGGACACTCCCTCTCAAAGTTCTCATGAGAGTGAGCATGCATAACAACAGGGTCCTCAATTGGATTAGGTGAGCGGGGAACAAAATCCAATACACCCAGAGATAGAGGGAGCATAGTTGCATCCCTTACTAGAGGAGGTTCTTGCTCGACTTGGTCCTAGACATGAGGTTGAACAAGAAGTGGCTAGAGAATGAGACATATCACCTAGGAGATTTGTTGAGATTATGGAGCAAGATGTTGTTGTAGGGCATATGAGAGACTTATTGAGGGCATGTGATCCCACATCTGATGGTACTGGTGGTGGTCTGGAGGCAGAAACTTGGATTTTAAACTTGGGACGGTGTTTTTCTATGCATCCTTATGGTAACAACACTAGAGCTAGATTTTCCATTATGCATCTTAGAGGCTTTGCCTCTACATGGTGGCAATTGGAGGAGCAGAAGCTCCATCTGGAGATTGGTTTTGTTTCATGGGACATGTTTTTGGAGAGATTCAGAGCATGTTTCTTATCAGAGCATTGGATACAGTGACGTGTAGATGAGTTCCATGATTTGTGTCAGATGGCCATGTTTGTTGAGAAATTTGAACGTAGGTTCTACGAGCTCAAACAATATGCCAAAATTATGGATGACAAGGCTATGTTGGTACAAAACTTTATAAGGAGCTTGAATGCTTGTATTAGCGGAGGAGTCTGATTCTTCAAGCCGAAGACTATCGAGGTAGTCGCAGAGAAAGAATCTATTGTGGGAGAGAATTTGACTATGGCTTTGGGTGGACATACAGGTGTCCAGATAGGTAGTGCACCTACTGCAAGCTTTGGTCTGCAAGGTGGTCAGACTCATGTAGGGGGTTCCTCACAGAACCAACAGGCACTCGCTAAGGGTGGACAACAGCAGCAACAACATTACCCATCGAAGAATAAGAATTCTCAAGCTCAACAAGGTAATAGTTCACAATCTGGGAAGAACCGTAACTGGTGGTGTAATAAGAACAACCAACAGGATCAACCAACATAGAGTGCATAGTCTTCAGTTAGCAGAGGAAGTTTTCAGCAATTAATGCACCTTCAGGTAGCAGAGTTTTTGGCAGAGGTATTGGTTGCTTTTCATGTGGTCAGCAGGGTCACATTGCTAGGCAGTGCCCTATGAGAGATACATCATGATTTGGTCAGCAACCACTAGCTTCGGAACTGACAATTGGAGATGTAGGCCATTCACATAGAGTCTTTACTACGGTAGATAACCGTTAGGAATATCATCAAAATACTATGGTTGATACTTTAGGTCAGTTACAGGGTACCTATGTTTCTATCCTTTTTATTTTGAAGCTACTAATTCGTTTATTTCCCCCTCTGTTCTTGAGCGATGTGGACTCGTGGTAGTAAATCAAGCAATAGGTGGCATGTAGAATTGATCTCTGGGGTGAAGGTAGTTGTAGAATCCATTGTTCACGAGTGTGGACTAAGGATTGGATCACTATCTACCTCAGTAGATCTTCGTGTTACACCTCTTGGTTCTTATGACATTGTTTTGGGTATGGACTAGTTGGAATCCCATCGTGCAGTGATTGATTGTTGACAAAAGACAGTACGTTGCTTAGATAATTTTGGTGCAGAAGTTGAAGTAATTGGTGTTCAGAGACCCATCTCTTTGCGGATTATATCAACTATGCAGTTTGTTGGCGTAACAACTAACACCTCTGGAGTGCAAGTTGGTATGGACAACTATGCACACTGTGTAATGAGTGCTCTTCAAATTAGGAGGGGAAGCTCCCTTGTAGTGTTGAAATGCGTGGAAAAGAAAAGAAAATTAAATCCTATCTTTTTGTTCTCAGTTGGTAGAGGCACAAGGTTAAGAGAAACCATAAACATTGCAACTAAGGATTTTATGGTTTCAAAGATCACTAACTACAACTAAACTAAAGTTTTTAATCTATCCAGTCTCCTCAAGTAAACAAGGCATGAGGAAATGGAGCAGGAATGTATTTACGATAAACTTCAGGTACATATTCACAACGTGAAGGAAAGGTGGCACAACTATTTGCTTGGCAAGGAAGAAGTTTATTAGAAACAACAAATATATGATAAACCGGGTACAGATTCACAACATGAAGGCAAGGTGGTACAACTATCTACTTGGCTGAATAGGTTTATTAACACACACATCAAATGATAAGCTTTAAGTATAGATTTTTAACATGAGGGAAAGGTGGCACAACAATTCACTCATCTAAATAGGCTTATTAAGAACAAACAAAAAGTAGGACAACAAATTGCATAGGAAAAACATGCATACAATCTATGATAAAAATAGCCACTATATTTAACTAAGATAAGCATTCACCATAACAATAACATGAAACCTCAGTGGCATAACAATTCATCATCATAGAAAAAACTCGTGAACAAATACAAAATCAACAATATTACAGGCAAGGTGGGCACAACATATATTACTCTATCCTGCAAAAGTTAATTACAAATGAGCAAAAGCTCTTATTTATAGACATCAAAAGGTGTAGGGAACCCTAAAATCACCTTGAGTCAACTACAGTCTTGCATGCATGCAATATTTTATTGCTAAACCCTAATAAAGGAAACTATACAGTTAACTAGAAAGCTACCATCAGTTAATTGAAACATCTAATCTAAATGGACAATGTGCAAGCATGCATGCCCTTATTGAAAGTAATTTAACTATAAAACTACCATCAGTTAATGAAAAACCTAAATGAAAAATCCAATTGTACAAAGATGTTTCCAAGATAGACATGCATGAGATGTGGAACAACGAGTTAACAGAAAGAAGCGTCGAGTTAACTATTGTGTTTTATGTCTATTTTGAAGAATGGGACCTAGAGTCTACTAGTCATGATCTCGAGCAAGTAAACCCTCCATGAGGTTAGTGACTACATCATTATCTGTAGCATTAATACTCTGTCATAGCACACGATGTCTTCATAGCATCTCCTCACCGCCTGTGATCTGGCTCTAAAGCTCTCCTCTACTCTTGATCGCCTCATCAAATAACGCTGACATGACTGTAAGCTGATCTAGCTTACAACCAACAAAATCCCCATTAAAAATACTATGGACGAGTGTCTGCAACTCTGACTATACATCAGTAAGCTTGACATACTTACCACCCTCACACTGATACCGACATGGAACTTGAGACATGAAAGTTCTCATGTAGTGAAGTGCACTAGTCACATGCTCTCTGCTCTCAGCCAACTCTAAAGTTAGTGTATCTTTTATTTTTTCCTTGAAGATCAATTGTGTCCTCCAAGTAAAAATAGCCTCTTTGTCTTCTTCATTAGTGACTGATTCTTAAGCCATCCTCAAGTGAGAGATCATAATTTCATCTTTGGGCTTCTCAACCACTAAGTCTCGCTCCTCATCCTGGATGCATAGATAGAGTTCACGGGCGTTGTACCTCAACTGCTATAGCTCTGTAAGTACAAAACGGCCTTGAGTGATGAACTCCTCCTTCCATTCAACCAAGCGCTTCATGTATACAACTAGTTGATTAAGTTGATTTTTCTCTGCTGGTGGCTCTAGCATCTGAGGGAGTGAAGCAGTGACGCTTGTTGTTCTATGCACAAGGCTAGAGATATACTGATGAAGTTGTTGAATTTCATCCTTGAAAAGTTTCCTTGTCTTCTTTGTCTTTCATCATTCTATCCTTTGTGCTATCCATTGCAACCTGTAGGAGATCAACCTCTGTTTGGTGAGTGCTTCTACCAAGGTTGACTCTGATTACTTCAAAGTCTTGAACTTCTACTTCATTCAGTCTCTTATCTTCTGGAGGTGCAGTGGTCTCTATGATTATCTCCTTGTCAGCATTCCTCTCTACATGAACCTATTTCTTGATCCTCTTGTCTGGCGCATCTTGGTACACATGATGAAAATATGAATGATCAAGTACGTAAGATGGTTGCCTTGTCTTCCTACCTAGTTGATTCTCGAGCCAGTTCGAGTCTCGACTAATCTCACTAGAAGGGTCTATGCTAGTCATAAGAGGCTATGATGAGTGTGAATGCGTAGAGGTATCACTACAAGGTGGCGAGTCTAAGTCCAAATCAATGTAAACTAGAACTGGAGACTGTTGTGGTGTAGGTGATGGCATGCAAGGCTGAACCTCGGGCTTTGGTGTGCTCTAAATTATATCTTTGGCTAGCTCCACACGTGTTTATGTAACAAGTGCCTTCCCTTTTGAGTTGTTAGGCACTTTTTTCTTCTTAGGAGGGTTACTCCTCTTCTTTTGCTTTGGTTTCAACAAGGATGGCAGTGAAACATCCACCAGTGGCAGCTCTGTTGTTGGCATGACTGCCCTCCTAGTCTTCTTGCTATCAAGGTAGAGTATGTTGTTCTGAATAACTCTACTCGATCTCTCCTCAATAGATGAATACTCTTTGGAAAACCAATCAACAACAGGAAGTGGTTGTGTATCAACCTGTTCTCTAAAAAATTGAGGAAGTACATCCCCATCGTCATTTGACAAACCTCCCACATCTTTTGACATGAAGACAAAAATCTGTGTGAGAGAGAACCTATTATAGCTGCATCGACGAACCTCAAAGTTATCTTTGCAGTTGACCCAATAATCCTCCATTGTAGGCTTGTGGTAAGGGTGACCACCAAGGCGTGTTGAATAATGACCCCGAGGGTCATATGTGTGTGCATCAACAAGGTACTTGAGTTTGTATTTCTCCAACTGTTGTCTTGCAGCCTTGGCATCAACTGTTGTCCTGCACCAATATATTCCCATTTGGAATGGAAAGTTGGCAACTGGTTTATGCTTGGGGCACAAACATAGGTGAACATCATATAATTGCTTCAGGAACTCCATGAAAATTGTTTTATTCGAAGGATAGCGATGTAGCATGGTTGTATTTCCTGTATATCCATAAATGCGGATGTAAGTGTATGTAGGGAATTGAATGAACAGGTCCGCCCAAACAACCATTGCTTCTCTAGCAACCACTGAGATACGGACATGCAACTCCCAGTATAGTTTTCTCACAGTGTACATCAAGAAAGCCTCTTACACACGCTTGAAATGTCACTCAGCCTTTGTGAACTCAAGTTGGTCATAGTATCGGTAAAATTTCTGCACACTGAGAATACCCACTATGTTCAAACCTCTAAATTGGCCCTTATAAGAAGCCAAGTATATGAGATAGGAACACATATGAAACTGGTGGGCAACTAGGAAACTGGTAATTTAATTATGTAGGACATTGATGATAAGAGAGGCCTAGTCATAATGCTCTCACCTGGAGATGATCTGTGCAATGATGTAGTACATCCAGGGCTGGAATTTGTTTGTATCTGCATGATTGGAAACGTGATTGAGAAGAGTGATCAAAATCGCGTATTCATCCTTGTATTCCTCATGACCCACATTACTTGGAAATTTGTTTTTCTTTTGTTTCAACCACCTTTCTGCCATCTTGTTCTGACACATGTCCTTATTAGCATTGAATTCTCTTTCACATTGGTCCATGGTGATGACCAAATTGTTCGGATGTTGAGGAATACCAAAACATCTTTTAATGTCCTGGGGCTTGAGACTACAAATCACCCGTCCATCAGCTGACTAGATTTCATGAGTAGTAGAATTGTAATGCTTGACACAAGACATCATGAATTCTATGCAATGAACTGAAATTGGGAGTGAAGTCGCCTCTAGCAACGTAAAATCTCAATTTTTTTGGAGTATTGCATTGTTTATCTTGATTTGATCCAAGATAGCTTTTGGAAGCACCTTATGTAGATCTGTGTCAACTGTTCCGATGAATTCATGAGTCAAGACTGATTTAGTCTTGAATTTGATCTGTGTGTACTACATTCTGAAAAACTTGCTCATTGAATGTAAACTCGACTATATTCTGACAACTTTTCTAGAAGGCTTTGTAGCCTGTTGGAGGGCAATTTTCATCAAAAATTCTGAAATGTGGGTTTTGTCTAGAAAAAGATTCTAAGACAACCCAGAACGTCAGAATTGCAAAAATTTGACTTCTACACTACCGTGCAAAGGAATTTCAGTTGAGAAAATCAAAGCTTTGAGAATTGATTCTCTATAGTAAATTTTCCTTAAAAATTCTAACACATGGGTTTTGTAGACAAAGCTATGCTCTGCTTATGCTAAAATCGCCACCTTGTCTTGATATTTGTTGATTAATTTGGACTTGTACCTGCAAAAAAATATTTTTGATGCCTTCAAAACTTGACTGCTGATGAAATTCGCCAATCTCAAGAAGAAATTCACCTTCTGCTCAAGCTGTGTGAGAGAAATAATAGACACCATGATGAATAAATAGATAAATTTGTAGCTAAATGGCCCCACTGCAAGAATAGAACCCTGATATAAAAAGAAGTGTTTTGATTGGACCCCCTTTAGTTCAACTGCCACTAACGCAGAGTCCCGAAAAATAAATAATATTAAAATATTCAGTTCACCCTTACATGTGAATTTGTAATTTAACATTAAAAAGGTGTCAATATTAAAATATTGAAGAAAATCGCCCATTAATGCTTGCATGCAAAAAAGATAAAATTTAATACTATTTTAATAAGTTAACTGAAATCTCTACATCCGTGTGCGCTCAAAAAAATTCACTAATTTCGAAAAGTCCAAATTTGACTCTCTAGGCGTCCCCTAGCAACAGTTATGAGATTTTTTCGCTAACTTCCTATTTTATAGCTCACTGAAAAGTTATGATTTCCCCTATTGAGCTCTAATTTTTGAGTGCCTGATTGATGTTGTGATTGAGCTGAGATATCCATCGCGAAGCCTACAGAACCAAGATGAAATGTCTACATGGAGCTGTGATTGCTAAAAACCATGTTTGGTACCTCAAAAAATTAGTCGCCCTTGATTAAATTGATGCAAGATCTTCAGACAATCATTTCTCCATTTTTCCATTTGGCACTTCGAATTGTTGCAATTGGTGAACAATGGCTCTTGCCGACTGGATGATAGATTCATCGCGTAGCTAGAAGAATTCCACAACCAACGACTGTATGCAAGGTATTTGAAAGTTGAGTTAAGGACCCCAAAAGAAAGGGCACCCCTAGCCTGCAATAGCACAATTACCATTTTGATAAAAGTGTAACTTTCATCTGGACACCATACTTTGACCCCTGACACCGAAAGCTAGAGTGCTTTGATTCACGCACCTTTGATCTCTTTGCATAGCTAAAGGCATTGGGAAGAGATGTTCTTGGAGGCGACGAAGTCAAAAAACTGCTTCTAAGATCTCAAAAAGAAGGGCACCTTTTCCAAGGGAGTGTAATTCCCACACAACCATTTTTTTGGTTATCTACATTCTCTAGTGACCTCTATTGACCCTTCATGCACAGGCATTTGAAAAATACCGAGGGATGACAGTTGGATTCATTGGATAGCTAGGAGGATTTCGTACAAGTCTCGTGAAGACATTGACTACTAAAAACCTCATCTAGCAGGCCTAAAGGCTAGGTGCCCCTGCCTATAGAGGTACAGGTTGACATTTTCTTGTTTGTCCACCCTTCGTTTTACATGCTCAGTAGAACTACTGTTACGGTCACTTAGCATGTTTCGTGATCTCTTGAACAGGTGCATCTCGAACCTAGATTGAAATAGAAAAGATCTTTGGTAGATGGAAATTGCAAATTCATCCATCTGAGGGTTCAAATTCAAGGGCACCCCTGGGCTACAGGGGCACAGAAACTGAAAAATTGACAGTCCTCTATTATGTGTAACCTCTTCGTACCTTTCGCTTCTACCTTCGAAACCCGGAGTTTTGCAACTCAGATGACGTAGTTTGATAACTTGTTAGAAATCTGATTGAATTTCAAAGAGATTGAATGTATCTGCAACCAAAAAGCATTGAATCTGAACCTTCAAAATGAAGGGCGCCCCAGGGCTACAGGGGTGCAAATTTGCTTTTAACTAGAAATTCTCATCTATTTTCATGCTCTATGAACACCAATCTGACTACTAAATTGACCTTATAGGGGTATTCCTCTGTCGTGAAGTATCTCTTCAACATCTTTCATTATAAAATGTCCTTCCTTGAGTTCCCGGCTCAAAATTTGACACCAGGTACTAACCAACTGCCATTAACAACTGGCATTACACTAACCAAAGTCCATACTTAACTTACCCAAAAATTGTATTTTGACATCATTTTAATAAGGTTTAGACTCTTTTAAGCAAAATGTCTTAATGAAACAAAAAAAATGGTTTGGGTACAACACAGTTGAGGAGATGTCTTCGTCAGGGCTATCAACTATTTGCAGCAACAATTAATGACTTGGAGGTAGGGGAGAGTCAAGAGGTATCTCTTGACGATTATCTTATTCTTAGGGAATTTGTAGATGTTTTTCCCAGTGATATTCTTGGTTTTCCACCGAAATGTGACATAGATTTCAGAATTGACCTGGTTCCTGGAGCAGAGCCTATATCTCGAGCCCCATACAGAATGACCACACAAGAACTAAAAAAAGCTTCATCTACAGTTGGAGGAACTTTTGGCTAAGGGTTTTATAAGTCTGAGTGTTTCTCCTTGGGGAGCACTTATCATCTTTGTGAAGAAGAAGGATGGATCTATCAAATTGTGTATCAATTATCGTCAATTGAATAAAGTGATGATAAAGAATCGATATCCCTTACCCATAATCGATGATCTCTTTGATCAGATCAAGGGAGCTAATGTGTTTTCTAAAATTGATCTAAAATCAGGTTACCATTAGTTGCGCATTGCAGAAGCGGACATTCATAAAATGACATTTTGAACTCGTTACGGGCACTATGAGTTCACAGTGGTATCGTTCGGGTTAACAAATGCACCATTCGTTTTCATGAGTTTGATGAACGGTGTTTGTTGCACATACCTTGATCATTTTGTTCTTTTGTTTCTCGATGATATTCTAATATATTTGAGAAATATGAAGGAGCACTAAGATCATTTGAGACAGGTATTGCAATGTTTGAGAGAATCAGTTGTACGCAAATTTGAAGAAGTGTGAGTTCTTTCAAATTGAGGTGAAATACCTTGGACATGTTATCTATGGACATGGTATTGTTGTGGATCCCTCAAAGATCCAAGCCATTATTGATTGGCCTGTGCCTACCAATGTATCTAAGGTTTGCAGTTTTATGGGTCTTGCCAATTATTACAGGCGGTTTGTTCAGGGGTTTTCAAGGATTGCTCATCCTATTACTTCTCTTCAGAGAAAAGGGAAGACATTTATTTGGACAGATCAGTGTCAGTTGGATTTTCAGACACTCAAGGAAAATTTGACTAGTGTGCCTATCTTAGTCATTCCTGATCCTACTAAGGACTTTGTAGTTTGCACTTATGCGTCTTTGGAGGGATTGGGAGTCATGTTGATGTAGGATGGTCGTGTGATTTCTTATGAGTCTCGCAAACTCAAGGATCGTGAACTGAACTATCCTACTCATGATCTAGAGCTAGTTGCAGTTGTTCATGCTTTGGTTCAGTGGAGGCATTTCTTGTTGGGGCATCGTTTTGAACTTTGTTGTGGTCATCGTAGTTTGCAGTATATTTTCATGCAGCCTAATTTGGATGCTAGGCCGAGACGGTGGATGGAGTTCTTATGCGAGTATGAATTCGAGGTGAAATTTGTTCAAGGGAAGGAGAACGTAGTGGCTGACACTCTTACTCAACGAAGACATGAGATTTCTTCTGTGACTCTTGGAGTTGATTTGAGGATTCATATTTTAACAGGACTTCCTATAGACAGACTATATTAGGAAGTGAAGACAGACTTAGGATCAAGTAGACCCTTGGAGGGTAGATTCATAGGTTATACTCTTGAGTCAGATGGATTGTTGTAACATTTGAGTCATATCTACATACCACATTTGGAAGGTCTTTGCACTTTGATTTTGTTAGAGGCACATCGAGCACCATATTCAGCTCATCCAAGTGTTAAGAAAATGCATGCGAACCTTCGACAATTATACTTTTTGCTAGGAATGAAGCGTGATATCGTTGATTTTGTTTCAAGATGTCTTGAGTGCCAGAGAGTTAAGGCTGAACACCAACATCCTGCAGGACTACTACACCCACATTTAGTTCCTGAATGGAAGTGGGATATCATATCGGTGGACTTTATTGTTGGGTTACCTATGTCATCTCGTTGACATGATTCTATTATGGTTACTATTGACAGGTTGACTAACGTAGCACATTTTTCTCTGGTTCATTCTTCCTATAATGCCTCTTCTGTGGCCAAGATATTCATGGAGGATATTGTTCGGTTGCATGGAATTCCTCGTAGAATCATTTCTGATAGAGATCCTGTATTTACATAAGCATTATGAACATCCTTGCATCATGCTTTAGGTACTCATTTGAACTTCAGTTTAGCTTATCATCCTGAGACTGATGGTTAGACTGAGAATGTGTATCATATTCTTGAGGATATGCTCATAATGTATGTAATGGATCAGCAGTCGCATTGGGAAGATTATCTTTACTTAGTGGAGTTCGCCTACAGTAATGGGTATCACAGTTCCATAGGTATGCCTCCTTTTCAGACATTGTATGGACATCCTTGTTGGACTTAGTTGAGTTGGGATTAACTCAAGGATAGAGTTCTACTTGGACCTAAGATGCTTTAGGATATGGAGCAACAAGTTGACTACATCAGAGAGCATTTAGTGGCAGTGCAAGACAAGCAGAAGAAGTATGCTGATGCACATAAAGTGGATCATCAGTTTTCAGTTGGCGATAGGGTATTTCTTCGAGTACATTTGCGAAAGAGTTTGATCCGTTATGGAAAAGGCTCTAAGCTCGCACCTCATTTCATTGGACCATTTGAGATTTTGGAGAGGATTGGTCCTATAGCATATTGACTTGCTTTGCCACCTAGTTTGTCACACATTCATGATGTATTCCATGTATCTGTTCTTAGGCCTTATCATTCTGATATTTCACATGTGATTGATTGGAATGCATTACAGGTAGAGGACAGGCAGTTGGCTTTGGAGCTTGTGGGCATTCTTCAGCACAGGAGACTCGCCCTCAGGGGTTGAGATGTTGAGCAGGTGAGGGTCTAGTGGGATCCTAGTGATGAAGCATCAGCTACTTTGGAGGATGCGACACACATGAGAGAGCTTTATCCTTATTTGTTTGCAGGATTCCAAGAGTAAGCATTATCCTAGGAGGGGAGGATGTAGTGTCCCTCTAGTTGTTGCACTTTGTTTCAATTTAGTTTATAGTTGTTTTAGTTGTTTCTGATACCATGCTATTTTATTTCAGTTATGACTTTGATACTATGTTGGTTTTATACGATGATGATACACTTGATACATTGTTGATCATCTGATTATGTTTGTGTGGTGCCATTATGATGAACATTATGTGTGTTATAGTTTTATGTTGTTTCAGAGAATTAGTGTGTTTATGATGATGTATTTGATGTAGTATTGTATGTTAGTTTCAGTGAAGGAGACAGTGTAGCATTACTCACTCGAGTACCCTATTACGTTGCGACTCTCTTTCACGGTGTGATTGTTGATTTATACAAATATGTTTGACAGTGTTGTTTTATGCAGTTGCAGGTACTAGGCATCGACTCCACCTACTTTGTCAGGTTTGAGCGTGCCATGACCCAATGGAAACATGTTGTTTCAAAGATAATGTCAAGTCCTTTGGCCATCATTCTTTATAGGATGATTATCTGCGTTGTCACTCGTCATTGTTTTGTCATTTGGTTCATTGTGTCGTTCATGTTTTTGTCTTGTTTGGAAATTAATTTATCAATTAGTAAAATGGTTTATTGATTAATTTATTTGATTTAATGTGATTTTATTGAAATGTTAAATTAAATGATTATGTTTATGTTTTAATTTTTTAAATTAAATTAAACAAGGTATTTATTTAAATGTAATTGTTGTTTTATATGTGCAAACTTAAAATAAATGAAAAGTAAATATATTTTGAAAGGGCTTGTTTTCAACAGGTTATGAATAAATATCTGAGATCTTGATTTTGAATTAGAAGATGATATCTTGGATAATTGTTAGTTGAAATTGATTGATCAATTTAATTTGCATGCTAACAGCTAGTTAAGTCCTATGATTATGAGTTAATTGAAATAAATTAAAAATCTTTGGTTGTGCAATATCATTCACAACAATTGATTTTGGATTGCTGGGAAGAAAACTTTCACGACAGTTTTTGGAAAAAGCTTCTTCTCTATGTTTTAGTTAAAAAAAAAAAGTTTTGGAGACAATGAACTTGAAGAACTTGTGCTTTTGGGAAAAATAAAGAATTGTGGATTTTTGATTCTTGCTTCAATATTCGTTGGATTTGAGAATATAAACTAGGTTTTATTCTTTTGTTTTGCATGTTCTTGAATAGTAGTAAAAATGAAGCTTGCAGGCCTAGGTCATTTTTAGGTGTCTACAGTTATGTTTGGAGAAATTTACTTTTATGCGAATTTCTTCTAACTTGATGGCATAGGAAGTTTGCTTTCCTTTAATTAGCTATCAATGGCTTGATTTAAACCTGCAGTTAATGGCCTTATATCAACCTTATATGTTTATCCCTTTCTCTGGAAACTTTAGCATGTTAAAATGATATCTATTTTGCATGGCATGAATTTTGTTATTGTAGATTATTCTTTGTTGAAAGTAATCCTCACTTAATTGATTTTATTGCATGGCGTGTATACTGCCATTGTCGATAACTGAACATATGAGTGTGGTTTGATTATATATATAATTTTGAATTTTGGTATACTGTGTAAATAACAACAGCTGAAAGTTAATATAAATGTCTGTGATTTATAATTGTGTGTTCTTGCTATCTTAGATATCTTTTGTTGTAAGACAACAATTAGGAGAAACTATATATATATATATATTATAAATGTATATATAAATATATGTATTCATGTATTTATTTATATATATATATAGGTGTGAGTATAAATCATGATTTAAATTATACGGGAACAAAACAATTATGAGTGTGAATATATTTACATCGAAGTATATATGGTTTATGTTATTTAGTTTCTTTAAAACATTTTTAGTCGTTAATAGCATTTTGTTTCCACAGTCCATAATAGTTGGCTTCAAGATTTCTGGATCAACTGTGTGCATATTTTTACATCAACGTTTTAGATCATACTCCATGATCCATCATCAGGATGGCTATGTCATCTTTCATTTCTCTGTCTTTCTGCTATTCATCCTGATGATGGATCATGGAGTGTGATCTAAAATGTTGATGTAAAAATATGCACACAGTTGATCCAAAAATCTTGAAGCCAATTTTTAGTCATTTTAAACATGAGTGAAAGGATAAATATGATATTTAGTTCATGAAGTCTCAATGATTGTGTGTGATGGGAAATAATGTGATGGTTTTAATTTATGAGTATACTTACGAGTTATGAGTTCTTTAACCTTCCAGAGGCTAGGAAAGTTAATTTGTGATGCAATTTTTTGATGTTTGTACTTTGATGTTCAATTACTATGATTTAATTTGGGGCATAGCCTTGCACAAATTGTTGTTACCTTTGAGGTATTTTGGAAATTGTATGGTCTTTGTCATGACTGAGATGTATACATTCTTGGCTTTGTTTTATTGTGCATGATGGATGTCCTTTGTAATTGATGTTGAGTTATGTTATTAGGAAGAGTGGCTTCCGATAGGGGTCGGAACCCTAAGAGGTAACCGGGGTAACCTATCATGAGTTTTTAATTTAGTGAAAACCTAATTAAATGTATTAGGGGTTGGGTAGTGTTTATTAAATAATTCAGATAATTGATTGCCGCGCCTTATACCTTAGTGCTTGTAAAGATTAAGGGTAGGTTGAGATGGCCTAGAATGGCATGATCGTCTACTTTGTCTTCTTGAAAGGTAGTTCGATTCCACATGAGTTTGTTTAGGGGCCGAGAATCGATAGAGATTGCCAGGGTAACTTGGTATGAGGGTCGGTAGTCTATGAAGATTCACCAGGGAACCTAGAGAAATTGTGTGATGACACTCTTTTCCTAATACATGATATGTGGTATCTTGTGTAGAGTTACCTTGTTTATGTTGTTGCCTCTAGGAGCTTTGTTTGTAATTTGTGGTTTTGATATTGTTATGTTGTAATGTGTATGTCGAGCCATGTGATGTTATGTTATGTCTTCATGTCTATTTATCTTTGTGGACCTGATATTATCTCCTAGCACGAGGGGTGGACCTTCGGGTACCACTTGGTTGGGAGGAACATGCTATATCCTCCATAGGGTCCCCTTGCAGGTGTTGTTGTGCTTGGATAATATTGTACTTGTGACAAGTTCCTGATTCTACATTGTTCGTGATGTTGGACGTTGAGCGTGCTCATGGACAAAGTTTATAGATGTGTTGATCGTCATATTTATTATACACATACCTATTGTGTATGAGAGATCTTACTGTAATATTTATGTTGTAATGAGATTTGTTATAATCTCACTTGATGTAACATGTATATGTGTAACTTGACTATATTATGATTATATGATGGATCATTCATTATTGATACAATTTTTCGTTATGTTCAATGACTTTGGTTTAATGGTGTGATGTTCTTACTTGTGAATGTTAAGTAGCATTGTCACAGAACTATGAGGACATGTGTGTAGATGTATCTTTTGTACTCTTGATGAAATTGAATATCTCTTTTAAAAAAAAAATTGTCCGATTATTTTGTTACTTTGTGTGTTGTCCTCTAGTTTCCATGGCGAGGTGTTACAAAAGACAAGTGAATATTGGGAAATAAAATGATGAGGCCAGAGAAGATGACTCATCCTCACTCATAGTCTTGTTTTTCCTGTGCTTCCATGAAATGCATATGAGAATTTTGATATGATAATGCGAGATTGGGAGAGAGATCTAGACATCAATTTGTTTAAGGCCACAATTACCTGCCACCACTTACACCCTCGTCTATTTTCTTTGTAGCTCCTCTCTCTCTCTCTCTCTCTTTATTGTCTCCTATTGGGAAAAACCTAGGTGGTGAGGGAATTTTAGAAGGTTTGGGAGTCTAGCTAAAGAGGCAGTCAATACGTACGAGATCAAGAATTAACATTATTTAGGTTGAAGTTCAACATAGACTTGCTCAGATACTATCAAGAAACTTAAACCTCTACCTTGAAGTGAATGAGGCCAATAGTATGATTGTCGAGCAAGGGAGGCTTAGCTCAAATTCTTTCTACTTCCATATTAGCTTCAAGTTCAAACTCTAATTAGTGGAGAAATGACATGGGATATTATGTTCATTGTAAGGCAAGTAATCCTTCTTTTCTTTATAATGGATATAGTACTTTTCCTAGTATGTATGCACGTATACCTTGTGATGATAAAGGTTTATTAAAAACCAATAGAGAGGTAGTTTTTCTTATAATCCATCTCATGCAAGAATCTTTAATTAGAATTCTTTAAATCTCCAAGATGAGAAAGTTTAATTTGGAGATTGCCTTGGAATGATTTAGATGCTTTAAACGCAGTTCGTGTATGTTACCATCAAACCCTTCTTGGCATAGTCGAGTTTGGGAATGAATCATGAAAACCACCTTGATGTTTATGAGACTATTTTCCTTCTTCAAAAGAGATACCAAACTTGGTGGGTATAAAACCAAGCTTGTCTTATAATGAAGTAAAGAAGTGTTATCTTTCTTGATAAGTTCCTTATGCAAAATCGAGTTTTGCATGACTTTTTGTAAAAACTAATCCAAGAGAATAGGTGAGCCAGGGATGTGGAAATATAGATAACCTGTTGTTTAACAACTATTACCTATGTTATGTTTTCGTAGGAGAGAGAGAGAGAGAGTAATCTAGGAAATGCAAGATACAAATCTTGTAGCCTTTAAAGAACTTATTTTACTGCTAAGTGCACAAAAGACAAAGTTAACCCTAGTTGGGCATCACTAGAGTGATTAATCCAGGGTTGGGCATAGTGTGAGATTTGTATCTCAATCTCACATGAAAGTAGTAAACTATTTTGATTGATGAAGGTTTATGTGACATATATATATATATATATATATTATAATGTTATATATATATATGAGTTCTAAACCTAAATTATGTTGGAAGTCAGTTGTCCCAAGTAGACCAAAGGGTCGAAAGCAGATTATATTTTTTTTATAAATCAAACCTTTTAGGGTTGAAAGATCGACTTAGATCAAAACTATTGATATGAAATGATAGTGTTCTTTTATATATTATATTGGTGAGGGAATACCTTGAATATACTATGTTTGTTAATGTTACATAAAATGTGAAATAAAGCAATGCCATGTGGTCTAAGAAAGACTAGAAGTATTTGTCCTTATGTTTTGTTACACTTATGCTATTACCTTTGGAAAACAAGGAAGTTGATATTACCATGTATTGGGTTAGAGAAGCTAAACCCTAGTTTTGAAAACAATGAGGATATAGGAAATCTATAACTCTTATACTTGATATGATATTGTATATATATATATATTGATTGATAGTGAAAGGTCGAGAAAACCATATTTGATTGGTAGTGAAATGTCAGGAAAACCATAGAACAAAACAAAAGAGTCTTTGTAACACTTTAAGAGATTCCATGATAAAGTCAAAACTTATTTAAATAAATCAAAGATGTTTGATATTTCAATTAGAGAGTAGAATGACATAAAGTCATGAACCATAGAAATTGCATGAATGCAATAAGGGACTTTAAAAAAAAAGAAAAAGGGTTAGAAATGCCTAAATCTTTACATTACATGTATATCTTGAATTAAGGATCAGTTCTAAGTCAGAATGGCTAGAATGGATTTTTAGTACAAACAAGTTTGTGTCTAGAGTACCCAATAAAGTAAGTAAAACTATAGGTTGAGATAGTTCCTAAGTTGGGTCAAAGGTTTGTGTCTAGATGGCATGACCAATCTGAATGACCATACTTAGCTAGAAGGATCTAGAGTTGTATGGTCGATTGAGTTTTGTAGTACACATCACCAAGACTCAGATGGAGAAACGTGATAGTTCCTTATATCTATACCCTTCGTGAAGGGCAGGGCCACTTCCAGTTAGGAAGTGTGTGAGGGACTGCTTGAGTCTGTGGTTGGAGGAAAAGCACCCAAATGATGCTCTCCCTCTATAGCAGAAGACTCAACGAGGCTCATGAAGATAGATATCAACATTCCAAATGCAGTGAACTCCATGTTATGGCTTAACTCGGATGATGTTCTCCCTCTCTAGCAGAAGACTCAATGAGGCTCATGAAGATAGATATCAACATTCCAAATGCAGTGAACTCCATGTTATGGCTTATGATAGTCAAACTTAAGAGGTAAAACTATTCTTTTGCCAGTTATATTTTATGTAATATAAATGAAAAGAGTAAGGACTTCTCTTTGATTCTCGCTACGATTACATATGATTTCAAGTTTGAAATTATCTAGAAATGTTGTACTTTATTTCTTAAGCTTATGCAAATGTTAAGAAAAAAAATTTCTCTCATGGTTACTAAGTTTATTTACCTTGTAGTAAATTATTGAGTTTACTTGAGTATTAAGAGGAAGGATGTTGCATCTCTTTTAAGGGGAATAATCAACAAAGTCATAATGCAAGGAGCATATGCCAGAACTTAATTCCCAAGAAAATCATAGATGGCATAGTAGAGCATCCCCACCAACATTGGGAGATAAAACATCAATTACAAGTTTTGATTGAACAACACTAGCCCACTCACTCAAAATTTTGGTTTTAAATCAAGGGGAAACAAGCCTACACTAGGATGAAAAGCCTTAAAATACATTTCTATGCAAACATTTTTCGGAAAGCTTGCACTCATGTGAGAGACTATTCATAATAACAACAAACCTACGATAAAAATCCAAAATTGACTCTCCATCCTACCTTTTGAGGTGATCTAGAATTTTGTAAGAAGGCGAAGGTCACTAACATGTGCATCCAACTCATTGAAATCGACAATAAATTCATCTTTTTGATCATTAAGCATTGATGTTCTATCATGTTAGGTACTTGTAGATGCAAGTTGATTATGTGGTTTCTCACGATCGAGGTCAACCATGCATATATGGCTTATTAAATTAGCAAGATCTTGTGGGAAGGGATCAAATGAAGAAGCAAAAAGCTCAACTTTACGAAATTTAGTTGCACAATTGCTAATACACCCAGATGAGGAATCATTGTAGTAATGAAGATGATCCATGATTACAAAATATATTTTATGTTGAAATAGGATTACACTATTTCCACAAAGATATATTTGTATAACAAATTTATGCATTAAGAGAGGAATAAAGAAAAACACTTTTGCGTACCTTGAAAATTTGTTGCACCAAAATGGAATAAAACTCATATAATTACTAACAAGCATAGGTCAATAGAAAAAATTTCAATTTAAGATAGAAAATTGGTCACCTCATAAAGTGAGGAAATACACATATCCTCTAAGACAACAAAATAGTTATAGGTTTGACCCAACAATAGATTCTTTGATTTCATTCAAACCCAACTACATTTTTAACCTAGTAGCATGTGAATTTACACCAACAATATTCATCTGATTAAACCATGTCCCTAGCAATGGCTCCATTTATTGGTGATCAAAACTGCTAGTCCCAAAACCCTAAAGGAAAGCTTCTTCTTGAGTACTTGAGGTGTCAAACTCAAGGAGAGACCTTCAACCTTATGATTATATATGGCAACTTTGAACCAATTATTGAGGTGGTTAGGACCTCCTTCATTTCATGCTCAACTAAACACAAGGGGACTTCCCTAGAGGTATCCTAAATAGGATTAAGCATAAATAAAGATGAACTAATAGATAAACTATTGCAGAAGTACTTGGTGTATGTCTAACCCCAAAAGCTATCACTAGGCTAGGGACCAACCACCTACTATAACCTCTATTAAGATAATAAGTATATCATTGTATAATAGTAGAGTGCGAGTATGCATGGCATGAATCTCCAAAGATGATAACTATTATGGATTGTTAAAGATGTTTCCCTATTTATTATATTGAACCCTGAAGTGCTTATGAATCTACTTCCTATCCCTAATCTACTAGTAAATGATGATTTATGTTTAAGTGCAGCGTAGACCATTTCTTTCAATACTGGTGCCTATTCAATGGGTTACAAAGTCTAAGAACAACAAGAAAGACATCAAAATCAAAAGGAATGTGATCTATTTATAAGCATACACCACAAATATTATATTAGGAAAAATGAACATACTTAGTAATCCATCCCAAGCTACATAAATTTGTATGTAATGAAGAGAAGACTATTACAATGCTTGTAGTGAATTAAAATTATATCTTATTTATCTAATATTCATTATATTCATATCAATGAACTAGCAAGAAGAAACCCTAAGCAAGATCTTCTAAAAATAACCACAAGTAGAACCATGGAGATTCATTTAAGGATATCATTTATAATATAATTTTCCTTGTGATTTACAAAAACATGCTAATCTCTAGGTCATTGGATTTGCTGGAGTTAGAACCTTAGGAGCTCCTTCAACTTTCAGTCACCTAGAAACCCAAAAATGACCCCCCTTTTGAAGAAGAAACAACTAGTATAAATTATATATTTTCCTCTTTAGTGTCCAACTATTCATGGGCCCCTCAGGAGGGCATGTAATACATAGATGTGACATGTGGGAAATTTGTAGGTCCATGGAATATTGAAAACAAGTGACAAAGAATAATCATGGATAGATCTAGGTGGCTAGAACCACAACAACCTTCATTCATGATAGTGTGGTTGTCTATATTGTATGTAGTCAAATCTCCATGTGAAATCATGTTGTTAGGTTTGGAAAAACGTATTTCTAGTGGGAAGGGATGATCTAGTGGTTACAAGGTAGAATCATGCATGAATGGGGTGATAGGCACATGATGGGGGTAGATGAAAAAATGTTTTGGGGTTTTCTAGGTTATCGCAAGCCCTAGTGTGAAATTCAAACATTTGGGTGCCTAGTGGGGATTTGGGTCTAGGAGGGACCTGAGAACTTGTACTTGAGAGGATGGGAGTAAAATCAGCTCAAGAATGAGGAAGCAAGAGGAAATTGGGACTTGGAACCAACAAGGAAAATCAAATTTCAAGGTTCAAGAAGAACTTGGGGCCTAGGAAGTCAAGGAGAAGAAAACTCACATCGAGTCAAATTTAGAATGGGATCACGAATTGGGACTAGAGAAAGGATTGGGTTTAGGAATTAATTGAGGATCGAGTGCTAGGAGAGAACTAGAACCAAGAATCTTAGAGAAGTTCCCAGGTCCTCAGATAGGAAGGGATGGGACTAGGTCCAAGAGAGAGACATGGACTAGGAATCAAGAAGGGGCAAAACTCCACTAGGTCTTGAAGTCCAAGAGGGATTGAGGATCACAAATGAAGAGGAAGGGGAAGTTTGATAGATGTAACCTAGGAGGGACTAGGGACAATTGAGTAGTTTGATGGGGAATAGTTCCCCCAAGAACCTAGGGTATGATGGGAATGAAATTAAATAGGGAGCAGGACACACAAGGAAGCAAGGAATGAGATGATGCAAGAAATCTAGAGTTTGGGGATTGGGTTGCGAACTTGAAATTGAGGACATGGTGCAAAGGTTTGAGGTCCTCCTAAAGGTTTGAGCTCTAGGGGACAAGGACAAAGAGAGATGGTTCCTAAGCTTTTAAGGAGTTTTGGAACTCCAAGGAATAACACATTGTAATAATCAAGGCTCTGCAAGGACTAGTGACCTTGAGACTATGTCTTGATTCATCCATAGACCTGAGACCTACGAAGGAACTAGTGAAAACGATAACAACAAGATAGTGGTCAAGGTTCTGAGGGAACCTAAAACCCTAAAACCTAGTACAAAAGTGCACATGTCCCAAATCTGCATGCAAGCCTACAGTCTAGAAAGAACAAATGTCCTCCAATAAACAAAATACAAAAAAATTATTGAACATTTTACAACCACAACAAGAGAACCCATTTAACATTTTCACAAATCAATTATCAGCAGTGAATCAAAATAAGATAAATACACAAAATGAAAAAGAGCATAGATCAATTTAATGAATCTCGAGACTTATAAATATAAACATCAACAATTACAATAAACTATTCTTAAATAAACATAAAATACAAAACTAAAATATAACTAAAATTATACTTAAAAGAAATAAGAAATAAATTTCATGAAGTTTATTCTTTTAAATTTTTATAAAAAAAAACTTGATTTATGATCTTTTTAATTAAAAATCAAATCTAAGATTTTGCTAAAAACTTACCACATTCTATGTAATCTTTCTTGTTCTTGATTCAACAAATTTCTCATTCCCTAGCTCTCTTTCTTTCACCCTTTCTCTTTTACTCCCATGTTTATAACCTCCACTCCAACATTTCAAAAAGTAATTTAAATATATATTTTTCAAAATGTTGCTATCACAAACCTTTTAAGATGCACACATCAAAAGTCGTGTTGACTTTTCTTGATCATTGGTTCTGCCCTCCTTGCCTCCCTATCCCAAATCCTCATTCATGTCGGCAATATGGCCCTTCCAATTATGCTCGGCTCCACTTGTAGAGCAACCATAGGTGGTCTTACCCACCGCCAATTGGGTTAGCCTTTAGTTGGTTGCCAGTGGTTGGGCAACAAACCGGTTAGTCCCCCTTGCTCAATAGTGTGAATGGATCCCTCATGGAGGACACAGCAAATTCTCAAACTTTGCTATTTCCATTTTGTCGTAGAAGAATGTTTCTCAAACTCCACAAAGAATGTTTCTCAAACTTAGCCTCAACAAAATTCACACCTAAAAATGATAACAATGCTCTTACCAATACCTATTGATGATTGAAGAGACCTACCTTACAGAGGGAGGGGTAACCTGAATGATCTGGCTTCTGGAGCCTCCTTCCAATTCAAGTTTTATGGCTTTTACTGCTTATAGTAGTTTTTCATCTTTGACTATAACGTGATCTTGAGAACAGCTTTTGTCTTTTCTGGGACCATGTCTTGTGGTGGCGGATGTTTTGTGTTGATATGGCGTAAAACTTGTTTGTCAGCACAAATCACTTTTGTATTTCCTCTTATGTACCACAACATGATGGAAATCAGGCAATTTATTTTTTATTATTTTGTGCATTACAGGATTAATCCACAATGATTTGAGGGCAGGCAGGGTCAGAAACATCTTTGTTTACATGCATCACATACTATTAAATAGTTTTCTACATTCTGTATCTGAGCGTAAATTATATGCACAGGAACAGAATTTGTGGGCTCAAGCTTACTCCTGACAATAGACCATAATAAATGCAAGTTTGTGCTGTGCTTGATTGGAACCATTACCGGTACAACAATTTTAAGAAAAAAAGGATTCAGAAAGGAGCACCAAAAGCTTTTCTAATCCCAAAAGTATGTCCTTGGGAGTTAAAGTCCTCTCCGAAAACATCACTGGCAGTTTCACAATCACGATTTCTAGATCGCCTCTAACTCGGTGATTGTTATAATGTAATATAAGTTTTTTTACGAGCAATTTCCAAAATAAATGGCATGTCACTAATTGAGGATCTGGATCCACCATAACAATAGCTCATATCATCTGTTGCAAAGATAGACATCATCTAAGTGTTTTACTTTTCACATCTTCTATCCAACTTGGTCCCAAACTACCACAACGCCTCTTTTCAAGAAAACGTCACATTGGCTCAAGAAACAAAAATAGAAAAGATCACAGGGACCTTCACTAAGAATGGACAACCACAGATGAAATTCCGGAATTATCAATTATCAAGTGCACTGAATTTACAGGTATGTGTTGGCTGAGTATGGTTAATTCAATCTGTTTGAATCCCTTGGACAATGCTCTCCTGACACAGCAGTTTAAAGTGTAATGTGTAAATGCAGTTTTGTACCCACCGCAGTTAAAAAAAGGTTTGAAATTTAGAAAAATGAAGCATTGAAAATTCTCTCATTTCTCCAGCCTTGAGCCATTCCCAAACACTTTTAGAACGCAAGGGTGTTATTAATTGTTAGGGTAGCGGGGTCAGTAGTCGTGTGCACTAACTTTACAATCATGTAGTAATTAAATAAAATTTCATAGGACCTCCATTTTAAAAAAATGTGATATGGACTATTTTATTTATTTAAAACTAAGATTTGGAGGTGTGACTCATCATGCGACTCACCACATCAGCACAACTAATGAGTAATGTCATGTCCTTAAAATGATTTTTTAAAGATTTAACCTAAATCAAGGAACCTCTAGTAGTTAAACAAAAAAATATTATTTGTTGCTCAAACACTGCATTCTTATTTAAAATGTAACTTAAATGCAACCCAAATAAATCCAATACATTCTAGTAACCATATATCTTGTTATCTCTGAACTTTATATCCAACACAAATGACCCAATAGTTGGACACAAAATGCTAGTTATTGTTATAAAAATAGCACATTTTATTCAAAATACAACTCATATTCAACTCTAAATGATTATAGAACTTTTTGACAACCTTTACATTTCATGTTAAAATACAAGGTATTTAATTAGTTATTGTTATAAAAATAGCACATTTTATTCAAAATACAACTCGTATTCAACTCTAAATGATTATAGAACTTTTTGACAACCTTTACATTTCATGTTGAAATACAGGTGTTTAATTTACTCACCTTTTACATTTATCATAGGACAAACATATATGAAGTACTCCTATGCATATATATCGCCTCCCCAATAGTTGTACACATAAGAACAATACTTGTCCATATAACAACAATACTTGTTTAGATGAGCACCTTATCTTATAAATGAGACTTTTATTGTATAGCTATGATATTTTATTGAAAGCAAAAAAATATTTATTAAACTTGTTAAATTATGCATTTATGATTTTTTTTATGACATTCATAAATTCTCATGCATTGATGTAAGTCCAGCTTGACAAACATTTGGTCATTTGTTGATTAAAATTTGGAATAATTATATGACAATATGTAATATTAATATGTTGCAACAATAGGATATTAACCATGAGTACTACACCAACAATAGGACCCTGCCGAACTATTAGCCTCTCCCCTAATTGCACTGTAGCCCTTCTTGGCAATTAGTGGTCTATGATCTAAATTAATAGTCAACTTGAGGTATATTTGATAAGCAAATTATCTTTAGAAAAATCTGTCGTCATCAAGGATATGCCAACCATAAACAGTTACAAAGCAAGAATCAAGGATGTCATTCTGTGAAACTCATTACTGTACATAAATAATGAGTCTAATATGACTTTAAAACTTCCTAAAACAATAGTAATGACACTAACAAACAAAATGTGATTTCCATTTGAATTGGTGTGTTTTAGAATGGCTCGAATATGTTTTGATATAATTTTCTTTCTCTGCATGTAATTGCAAGTTTTTTTTTTCATACAAAATATATTTTCTGTCCAGCCCAACTATCTTTGTCAACTACATATGCAGAAATCAGCAAAACTGATTGCATCAACTGGTATCTGCACTTGTAGAATATGCATAAAATTAGTGTGTCATCCATTGAGCAAGAACGTGATACCAAGTTAAGGCAAGTTGTGAGGAATAACAATTGCTATCAATCTTCCAACAACTTGATTTTCACTACATCAAAGTCAAACCACTGCTGGCCATCATTAGAGTTGTAGACGCTACTAAATCATGAGATGTTTCCAATTTCAGAAAAGATTTGTACAAAGAATAATTCCTCCAGATTGTATTCGATTCTCAAGCTTCAGTTTTTCCATGAGTATGGCTTCATTATTCACGTGTAAAATATAATCATCATCTTGATATGTAGACTTCGTAAATCTACCATGATCATGTAGCAGCTTCACAGAGTCATTCAGATTGCTGCTATACACCTGACTTCTAATTTCTCTGGAATTTCGTGTGGAAGACAAGTTGAGACTGGTAGCAATGCTAGAGTCATGTTCAGAAATATTAAGCTGATAGTTGCTATCAGGGGTCCAACTTCCACTGCTATAATTGTTGCTTGTAACAGTAAAATTACCATCAAAACTGCTATTACTCGCCACTTCCTGGCATGCATATTTAACATGAAACATATAAGGCAAATAAAGTAACGACACAGAACATTAAGTTTGAGAATTTGTGTTCGCATCTAAATCAAGAAAATATTCAAGCTCGGGATCAAAAATTACCTCAGGAAATTTAGTTTGAACAATCTTTTCAGTCATAACTGCTTCCAAATCTGCTTTGCTAAACTGAGGTGGACTATCAGGATTGGTTTCCCATTCTAACCAAGGAAGAACGACACCATCATCTTCTACCGATAGAGGAACATGCTGAGTGCTGTGTGAACATTTCTCAGTATTTTCAATTTTTAGAAGTGATTCTTGACATATTCCATTGTCTTCTATTTTTCTGCCATGAGAAGTTGCATTATACTGCTCTTCCTCGAAGGATGAGGAAAATTCAGAGTCTTCCATGTTTGGCATAGATAAAAACTCATCAATATACTTCTGTGCTTCTTCATTCAAGGAGTTAGATAACTGCTTCCTATCTGCACTATTCTGGTAAGGAACAAAGAGAAACCAGTATAATAGTTTATCTATCTTCCAACTGCAAATCAAATTGACTAGCTTATCCTACAAAGAGATCGGCAATGAACTAATGACTGGAAAGTGCATACAAACAGGAACAAGCTTTGATAAGTACAGAAAGGATAAACAGATGTTTACTCTTCTCCATCGTGATGGTCTTTCCGTTTGAGTTGGTTTTGATCCTGAAAGCAACTCTTTCAGTATTTTTGCAAGTTCCTGGCGGCGTTGTTCTTCAACAGCCAACTCGGTTCGAAGATTTCTTGTCCGTTTCTCTGACTGAAAACACAAGTTTCTGAAAGGGATCAAAATTTCTTCATAGCAAAGGCAAGGAGAAGTAGCATCTAATGTAAATTCTGTTTATGACACGACAACCTGCTCTAGCTTGGCAGTATAATTTTTCCTGACATCAGCATTCTTTGGCTTAAGTAAATCATTGAAACCCTTTGAAGTAGTTGACTGAATGTTCTTCTGTGCACCAGTCTGTAAAAAATCCAGCCACATAAATGACTAAATATGAAAATACATGAGATTTCTGCAAAAGTGAATCTAGAAAGAATCTCTAACAGAGCTTATGTGGATCCCCATTAGAAACATCAAAGTTAAAACATGCAACTCTACATGGTTGACAATGGTAAAATCTTGTCAATAAATGATTAATTGCCAAAGTAAGCAATAAGCATTTTGCTAGTTTTCCATCTAGAATCCTACTTATAGCTCTGGCTTAATCGCTTGGCTGAAAACAAATTGCAAGACTATCAAGAATGGCTGTTTTATACTTGGTCAAATAATTTAAAATTCAAAGCAGGCTAAACAAGATTTTGCCGTTATGAACTTACTTGTTTTATTTCATTCTTAAGTTCAGCAATTGCATTCCTAACTTCTGATCGCATAGCTTCTAATAAATCAGCAGCATCCATTTCTCCTGTTGGATGATCACTCCGCAAGGACTGAAGAGGAACGATCATTCTTATCAGGACTATGCCAATGAGATTAGTGATCTAGAAATAGGTTTTTTTTCACATAAATTTCTTTCCAAGGAGAAAAGCTTAATTAGATAAACACAACACATGCCAACAAGAATGAGATGATTTGGTGTGAGCTTAAATCAGACATAACTCTCCTGAAGTATAGACCTTATCATTACTCTTTCTAGAAGAATAAAGGATAGTTTAAACCTTCATTTGAGCATACACTGCTCTTATTATTTTCTCTTCTCCCTGGTCGCTATGTGTCACATCCAGACCTTCATCGTCAGTCAGTGATGATCCATAGCTCTGAAACAAAACAACAATACCATTGCATCTGTCATGGTTAGACACTCATGAAAATTCTTAGACTTGATAGATGTGAAAAGTTATAAAAAATGGTCACATTTTGAAGGGCAAGTTTAAGATGTCAAGTGATTATGTGAGTAATATCCTCCAAGAAATCATATATTCATCTTATGACACCAGATAGTTGCCCTGGAAAAACTGATTTACCCAAACAGAATCCAAGATTAGCAACACTTCTCATCCAACAAACCATTAGAAATTAGAAAAAGAAAAGCAATCTTTTTAAAATGTGCTTATGCTGTCATGCGAGAATAGTTCCAGGACTCGGCGAGTCCCAGGTGGAGTCACCTCTGCAAAGTCCAGGGGGCACGGACTTGGCCAGCGCAGGCAGCATTTAAAAGTGCAAAAAAAACATAAAATTTTAAGTTAAAACTTGTTTTCTTTTTCACTTATATTTCATCTACATCCTTAAAAGTAACCATTTCATTTTATTGGCAAAATAGGAGGAGAAAAGAGAGTTGCGAGGAAAAATAAGAATGTATTGTAGGGCAACCAGCAAGGAGGTAGACCAAAAATCCATCAACAAATCGCATTCGGACAGCTTCATACTCACAGTTGGTGCATCGAGAGCTCTCTACTAGCGATTGGAAGGAGTTTGCATTTCATTTCAAGTTTAATCTGAGAGGTAAGCTTTATTTTTTATTTTATTTTGTGTTTTTTAAGCAAAAATTGCATTGTTTTCTAACATTTCAATTCTTTTTCTAACAAAGTTACAAACCCTACTTTCTTTTTGGAACAAATTTAGAAACCGTACATTTTTTTGGAACAAACCGTACATTTTCTTCGTATTAGTTTAATAATTATAAATGACAATTCACAAATGTTCACTTTTTTTGTAATTATGTGTTATTGCAGCAGCCTTTGATTTCAAATTCAAATCATATCTTTCACAATGTCTACTTCTACAACCCCTATTAGAAAGGACCCAACTTGGAAACATGCTGAAATTTTTCCCAGGCAAAATGTAAATATTGCAAAACACTTTTTCTTGGAGGCATTAATAGATTGAAATACCATCTTGCACGCATACCCATAGTTTGAGGACTTTGCAAGTCCAAGAAAAGACTCTTGGGACTCACAAGTCCTAGGGCTCACCGAGTCAACTCGCCAAGGACTCCCGAGCTGAGTCTTGGAGAGTCCAAGCTAGGACTCCCGAGTCCTAGAGTCGGACTCTTGAGTCCCAACTTAGGACTCTTGGCATTGCCTGGAAACAACAAATATGAATGTTTAAAACTCGTTTTTTGTTTGTTTTTTTCATTTGAAAGTTTGAAACTATGAGTATGAATGATGAATTTCAAATATTAAGTGTTTGAAGATCATATAACATGTGTAATATTTGAATTAGGAGAAATTGACAAGCAAATTAGGCTCTTATGTTCTCTAACTACATTAATTTTTTATTTTTTTTTGTAAAACTACGGTTTTCTTCTTTGTTGAGTCCTAGCCGAGTTTTTTGTCAAGTCTATGCCGAGTCCTGAGTCTGAGTCATATTTTGGGCTGCCAAGTCCGCGCCAAGTCCGAGTTTTCAAACTTTGCGCATACCCACCCATGATGTTGTGGGATGCTCTCAGGCACCTCCTAAGGCTATTTGTGAGGTGCAAGTACAAGCAAAAACATTTGAAATGCAAAAAGAATTGAAAAAGAGGCAGAGGGAGGAGTTGGCATGCAATGGTGGTGTTTGAAAGGCTTCTTCCATGCCTCCATTTCATCCTAGTGCTAGTGCTTGTGCTAGTGTTGGTGTTGGTGCTAGTGCTAGTGCTAGTGGGAGTATTAGCATTGGTCCTAGAGTTCGTAAATCTAGGATGGATTCATATTTTTTGTCACACACTACTCCTAGTTCCCAACCGTTGCTTGAGAGCATGGGTTGGAACAAGGAGGCACAGATGCAGCTAGACGAGCAATTGGAGACTTTTGGTACTACTGCACCATTCCATTCCATGCAGCCAAGTAAATCTTTTTTGTTCGATTGTTTTAAAATTTATAGTTTGATTATTTGTCTCATGGATTCTTATATTTAGATGTATGTCGAATTCAAATTTAAAGTTAAACTCTCCATTTTACATTACTTATCTTATTTAATTTATTTATGACATGTGTTGAGTCTCCTTTTTGGCAAAATATGGTTGATGCCATAACTATTTGTGGGGTGGGGTGGGGTTCAAAGCCCCTACTAAAGATGACTTAAAGGGCCCACTTTTGACACAAAAGGTTGCTGATGTAAAAGCCGAAATAGAGGAGCAGCACTTGGTATGGAGCAAGATGTAAGAACCCTTACAAGTTCTAATTGATATTTTTTTCCCTTTTTGCTGGTCTGAAAATTTCAGACTTGCCTTTAACTTATGTTTTCAACAAGGGTTTATTATATCATGTAGATTGAAAGGTTCCAAGCATAAAAAACAAGAAATGAACTTGAACATAAATTTTTAGGCAATCAAATAAGTCACATAAACACATATAGACATACCCAGCAACGATAGCTTAACTTCTTATTTGATTTGAAAGCTGATTACAAATAGAGAGGGCTGGAAAGTACAATCAATTAAGTCTGATTAGAATTTCAGACCTTCCATTACATCTACTTGTGCCAAAACACAAGTCCAAACCCTAGCCATATAAAGGGAAGTTGAAGCTATATGAAGTAGGATGGTATGCCTAGCTGGAGATGACTGAAATGCGACTGTAGCAGCCCACTGGAGGTTACAGATGCCAAAAACTCCTCAGATATGATAATGAAATCAATTTGATGACTGCTGTTACAAAAGTCTGATTATGCCTGAAGCTAGAAATTGCCAAAAATGCCCTTCTTTGCCAAGCGAACCACTTGAAAACCTTCTTCTAGCAAGTATTGATGAAAGTGTCTCAAAATAGAATCACAATCTGCAACTGAAACTTCACTAAAGCAATCTGGTTAAGCTCTATGATGAACTCTACTTGAATTCATCTCACATGGTGAATGGGGACATCACCATACCACAGTATTCAAGGGAGCACCACCTTGAATCGACTGAGAATTACTTTCAGTCAAGAGACGACTCTCTTCAGAATGTCTTAACATAAAAGCAACACCAAAAACATCCTCTCTCAACCTTCCAAGCCTTCTTAAATAAGGCCTCAAGCCAAAACCGCCCTAGGAAGAGAATCAGATTTGTTTTATTAAAATATTCACTAACTTCAAGACCAAGGCACCTTAAACTTCCCTAGGCCAAGTCACCTTAAAGAGGATCTGATTTGGTATATTAAAATATCCATTGCCTTCTCTCCAAAGGCACTAGACCGCCATTGAGAAGATCTGATTGCCTTTTGAGCATTATAATATTCTAGTTTGGAAGCTTTCTTTGAGCTGGCCTAGGAAGAGATCAGATTTGATCTTTAAATATTAAATATTGGTTGCTTCTCCTTTAAGTTTGCTAAACCGCCATAGGAGGGAGAATCTTCTAGAAGCAGATTTGATTTGATTTGGTGTGGTCGACTCACCTCCTTGTTTGATTTGACTTGCAAGTAGACCTCCTTGCTTGCTTTGTTGGGTTAAGGATAATTCCCTCTTAATTCTCTAAACACATCTTACCAAAATTTGATTCTCATGGCCAAAATCATTCCCTTTTCATGCCATCTAACCCACAGGAATGTTGGATGGGCTAGAATCAAGTCACCATGATGTCACTCTGAGAATGGGGACATTACACAAGAAGGGTTGCACCATCATGACCGATGGTTGGACCAATATAAAAAATAGGACGCTACTGAATTTTCTTGTTTCCTCCGCAAGTAATTGTACTTCCCTCAATGTATTGAATAATTTGAAAATTGAATTTGATTTAGTGATTATTATTTTTAATTTATGTTTTGTTGAATCATTGATTTTACTTCTTTTTTAGGTGGCACTGTGTTCATCAAGTCAATTGATGCTTTAGCGCATGTAAAAAGTGTCACATACCTTTGTGAGGCTTTAGAGGAAATCATACTTGAGGTGGGCGAGAAGAATGTGGTTCAAGTGAGGACAGATAATGCAGCAAATTATGTTGTTGCAGGTAGACTAATGATGGAGAGGCACCCAACAATATTTGGACTCCATGTGCCACCCATTGCCTTGACCTCATATTGAAGGATCTTCGCAAGCTTCCATGGATCAAAACATGTGTGGATATGGCCAAAAATATTTGCAAATTTATATACAATCACACATGGGTCCTTAGCCTAATGAGGCAATACACAAGGCTGAGGGAGTTGGCTCATCCTGCATCACTAGATTTGCTACTAATTTCATCACATTACAATCCTCGAATCGGTCAAAGGTAGCTTTGAGGCATATGTTTGTTGGTGAGGAGTGGACTTCCTCATCCTATGCTACGACCACTACAGGGATTGATGTGGCAAATTGCATTTTTGATGACCCAAGCTTTTGGGCACCTGCTGTAGAGATTGTGAAGGTAAAATTTAATTCTACATTATGTTTTAATTTTTATTCATATTTTTCTTTTATTTGTTTATTTTCGTTCACACTTACTTAAGTTAATGTTCCACAATATTTGCAATTTATTGAGCCCTTGGTAGTTCTCCAATGAGTTGTTGATGGGGAGAAGCCCGCAATGGGCTACATATATGAGGGCATGGATAGGGCCAAGGACGCCATTAGATTCTTCTATGAGGGAGTTGAGGGTAAGTATCATCCCATTTGGGAGATCATTGATAGGAGATGGCACCACCAACTTCACAAGCCCCTCCATGCAATCGCTTATTTCCTAAATTTGACATTCCAATTCTGCCCTAATTTCAAGGCGGTTGATGAGGTTCTCGGTGGGCTCTACTAAGTGATAGAGTGGATGGCACCTGCTATTACTTCACAGATAGTCCACGAGATAGAGGCCTTTACTGATGCACAAGGAGACCTCTTTTCTCATCAAATGTGCAAAGATAGTAGGACGACATTGCAGCCAAGTAAAAATATATTTAAGGGCATAATTTTCCTCTTTTATATTATTATTAAATGTTGAAACTTAAAGTTGGAAATGAGATTAATTTTTTTTCTTTTTCTCATCTTAGATAGATGGTGGCATATGTTTGGTGCTAAAACACCAAATCTTCAGAGGATTGCCATTCGCATATTGAGCCAACATGCAATTCTTTAGGTTGTGAGCGCAATTGGAGTATGTTTGAGCACATACACTCCAAGAGGTGCAACAGACCGTCCGTGGAGAGGTTGAATGATCTAGTGTATGTTCATTACAACCTTCGTCTTAGACACATACAGATTTTCAACCATAACTCCACCCCAATCACGCTAGAGGAGGTCGATCCAGAATATGAGTGGGTCACTAAGGCTACGGATCCTGTCTTTAGTGACGAGGACCTTGATTGGGTTGACCAGGAAGATAGAGAGGCTGAGGCTATAGCCATGGCAGAGGAGGAGGATAGGACAAGCAAACAAAGGCACAACTAATGTTGGTGAGGTTGGCATGGAGTCACAGGCAGAGATTATGGTTGTTGCATCATCCAGGACCCACCTTAGAAGCATTCATAGGAAGGATGCAGGCTCCTTTGAGCCATAGACTTCTAGTTATTGTTTTGATATTTCATATTTGTTTGGAACATTTGGTGTCATAGATTCCATTTTCCATGAGTTTTGTATACATTTGACTATATTTATATATCTAAGTGTGCTATTTCCTTTAGCAACTCAGCTACAATTTGCATTTATACTTATGTGATCGGTGTATACTTGTGTATGTGATTAAATTAGCTTCTATTTTATGATGTTATTGTGTCTTTAAGGTTTATAAAATAAAGGGTGCATGAAACAAGTTTTAAATCCTTAAAAATCCCTAAATTTATTGGGTTTTTCACTTTGCCAAGTCTGTGCCTAAGTCCCAAGTCTCAAGTCAAGTCACCCTCGCTAAGTCCGAGTCTCGAAACTTTGTGCGAAATACACTTATTAGCATAGAAAGGTCAAACAAAATCCAGCCTATAAAAACTCAAACAACACTATAAGGAAATAAAGGTCCTCCCAACTATAGAAAGAAAGGGCCCTGTCGATTTGCAGGAAGCAACCAAATGAGCTGTTATGTCAAGTTCTTCATGATGCATGAATTCGAATGGCTCTATTGAAATAAAAGTGGGGCAGAGGTCTTCGCACCTCCCCATCTCTCTATAGTTGTTAGTAGGGCGTGGTGTCGCTTGGAATCCTCGCATATGGAATGAAACCATGTACAATGCCCTATAATAGTAGGGATTCTCCTTAAACATGAACCAAAATCCCTACCATCTATAGGGGCTCCCTGTCCCTCCATCCAATTAGATCAACCAACTAGCTCCCCTGAACACCTTATATAGGTAGGGGCAATTCCAAAGATGGGTGTGTTGCTATAAGCCTGAGCTTTCTACGGCACACCTCCCTCTCTCAGTTGGCACTGGGAGAAAACAACAATCTTTGGAGAAACAACTGCACCCTATCATTTCTTTTTGGTTTTAAATTCCATACAACTTTAGGAGAATTGGACCAGGACCTCTATGTAACAAATGAGGACTATTCATCATAATATATGAAATTACAGAAATCTGCCTTAAAAGGTAGCTAAACTTAAGTTTGAAAATTCATTTTAATTTTAAACTGAGCCATAGTTACCAGGAAATTAGGACTGTTACACGTAGAGGAGATGGGGATAGATACCAGTACCTCATTTTCAAAAATAGGTTGGAAGCAGAAAAAAATTTAAAATATCTATAAATTTAAATTTAGGAAAAAATAACTGTATGGTTATGCACTTTAAAGAATATAAAATATAATAATACTTACTAACATTCTAAAGTATTAGAACAGAGATAAACAAAAGTAAAGATTATTTATATTTATATTTGATAATAATCATCATGATAGATGATCAAATTCTAAACCATAATCACCTAGAGATGTCAGGCAGAGACTGCAAAAAGAATGCCATTATTTTAAAAACACAGTAAAAGAGTGCTCATACATGGCCACATTAGGCCCTCTTATTGTTCTCTTCATACATGTCTATTAGCATATTTCTTTACTTCTTTGAGCTCTGTTCAACCACATATAAGAAAAAACCCAGTGTAATTTATATGATATATTTGAGAAACTTCTGTATGAAGTTTTCCAATTTCAGGGGATGCTTTCAGAAGACATATAAAGACAAAAGAAAATTCATCTGGAGTCTCCTACTGTCTGGGATCAGTGTACGAGTCTCTGGGTAGCCATCATAAATTCCAATTTCCAGCGTATGGCTTTGATGGTCTCGCTCACATTGGAGATAAAATATTTGTAGAAGCTTTGTTCTAAGTATGAACACAATATAATATATAATGCACTATAAACAGAACCAAAAAAGTCAAAGTCTCATTGAAAGTGCCCAATAAAACACACAGGACATAAAGATGGGCCACAATCCAACATTTAAATTAGAGATATATAACACATGTACAAAAAACTTCTAGAACACTTAGAATTGACAGTTTTCAAAGCAACTTCAGTTTGAATGTCTTACAGGATGGTTATCGTCAGATCTTGATAAATCTGTTTGACTTGAGCACCTTCTTAATCCTCGTTGAGGCTTAACAACATCCCTTCCTGATAACTTCTCAGAAATGTGTCTTTGACCGTCAATGGCGGCATTACTTTGTCTGTTTGATGTAGTCCACTGGTATGTTGGATCCATGTCACTCTGAAATGACAAAGGAGGGAGAAAAAAATTTATCACTCAGAAATGAAGCATTGTAAGCACTTACAGAACAGTATCGAAAGAAGCAAGGAAAATCAGCAAGCTTAGCACAGGAACAGTATAAGGGAATGTATTATAATATCATAATAGCATTGGGGAGCTATAATTTGCTGATTGCCATTTATGGGAAAAGTTGAATTTCAAGTTTTCCACAAGATTTTTATATAAATTCTTGATATTTCATGAAAATCTTAGTAAATATATTTGACATGCAACTAAAAGCATCTGAAATATCAATCAACATGAGATGGGTTCTATTATCTAATATTAACAAGCTCAGCATAAATTATAAGTCTCAATATTGAACAGCCACAGAGATTGTCTACAGGTTCAATCCAAATTATATACCTATTTCAGATGGTAAAGAGAATGTGTACAATTATCTATACAATTGATGAAAGAATGAAATTAACCCCTAGCGACAGCATGTGTTAGACACAAAAATAGGGGCAGGAAATAATTACAAATAAGTTATAACATAAAACTAACTGCAGTCCACATTTTGTGTATTCTAAGGTGATTGTGAATTAAAAAAAATACCAACATCCATTAAACAATTTGCCAAAATTGTAAAATGTGTTGTTCAACATCACTGTCAACATTACATTACTCAAAGTAAAATAATTGTTCACTTTCGACTGGGAGGATTAGACAAATGCTCTGCAAAGAAGAAAGAGTACAATCTCTAACATTGTTTTCAAAAAGCAAGGAGAACGGTTGAGTTAAACTTTAGCACAGAACATCCCTTCATGGGATTGAATGTGTATTCATACAGCCATGTGTGGGAGCTAGGAACTAAACTAACAAGAAAACATAGCTGATTAAATCTAGTTTAGTTCTAACAAGTCGCTTATGCTCTGCATTCACATATGAATCATGACGCAAAAGGATGCATTCTGGGTTTAAGTTTATTGACTATGTCCTAAGCAGTCACTCATGCTGCAACATGAAAACTATTCCACTTTTGGGCCTCATCAAATAAAATAGAGCACAAAAAAAAAAAACAAGGACTAGCAAATAAGATTATAATGAGTACAGATCCACCTTAACACAAATTAACCTGGGCAAAGAGCTATTCAAAAGGCTCAAGATACCAACACCTATTTTTTTGCACCAACGTGGTGTGGTTAATTTTGGGGTTGTATTACTACTATCTCACTTTTATGTTTAACTTGGTTATGTCATCAGCTGCTGGATCACTCATACATTTAACCCAGGCAATTTGACAAATTGACAAGTATCAACTCATGTTACACGGGGTTCAACCTACCAAGAATGCGCCTTTCAGACTTTCAGCACAAATAAAGAGCTCAGATGCATAACAAACAATGTTATAGACTCAAGAGGCTTATATATGTTCCAATATGTGCCACAAGATGATTACACATCATACAAACTTAACTCACTGAGTGAGAAGGTAAGCTATTGAATGGTGTTATATACTCAAGAGCCTTATAGTTATATATGTTCCACGATGTGCAAGTCAGACAAACTTAACTCATTAAGCAAGGAGGTAAACCATTGAGTGAGGAGTCAGGACCATAAATAATAGACATGCAGCAAATATCATTATCGAGTGCGATTTATGTTCTGAACCCTCTTGATATTTGAACAACGTGGCTCTCAACGTTGAGAAAGTTGTAGACAAATGCAGAATCCTGACGCAGAGCTGGATAAACGTTTTGATTCCATGTTAATAACTACTCCATATCTTGTATGATTATTAAAGTGCATCCATACATGTTTAGAAAAATTGAATGTGTGACCCAAAAATCAATGAAATTCAGCTCTCAAAAAAACCAAGTGTAAAACTAAAATCTTATCTCTGATCTACTCAAACTTGTTGCACATTAGTCACTATTTTATAGGTTGAACAATTTATTTGATTAAATACAAATCCAATAGATTTGAATTCCATTGATTTAGGGGTAAATGTTTAACACATTGCGTTAGATTTATGGCTGTATGTTGATGACCATATAAGTTATGCGGTAAATATTCAACAGGCAATACACTGTAAATATGTCCCAGTGGCCAGAACCAATAAAATTCCACTCTTAAACGAAAAATGAAAAGCCTATCTCGCTAGTTAAGCATCAATTTCTGTGTTGAAGATTACCTAGTAAGTTTTCAGCCCAAGTAAATACACTCATCCATCTACCACAAAATATACTGAAAATTTGTCCCAAAAGTCCATGAATTCAGCTACCAAATTGTCCAACTCAAAAAACCAAAGCTTAGCTGGAAGCTAGTTAAACATATTAGCATATATGTTGAAAACTTGAAACTTGAAGATTACCAAATAATCTATATTATCGTCAAAGTTCAGTACACATATAGCACAAAACATATTGAAACTCAAACCCAAAAAACTACCCAAAAATATGCATATCAATTGATATGTTGAAATTTACCGATGATGAAAGTAATTCAGGCATGGCCATAAATATAGAGAAATAATAAATATATATATCCAACTTTTGGCACAAAAACAAATTAAATTCAGCTCCTTAAAAGTAAGTTACAAAAATTTAATTCTAAGCCTAGCTCAGAAGCCACGAGCTTATACGATAACTAAAGTGCAGCCATAACTGTTAATGTTATAGCAGCTTCGGTTGATCCTTCCAGCTCACTTCTTTCGAGAAGGTCTTAAATTGAATAATAGCCGTTGGCTATTCAATTTACCTTTTATTGTTTTGTATCTCATGCTTTGACCGACATGAAAGAATTCGAAACTCATAAAAGACATTTAATATACTAGGCCGACATCTTTAAGTAGATATGTGATTTTGTAAGAGGCCGACATGTAAGACTTGTCTCCTATACATATACACATGAATCAGTCCGTTCAGGATATAGAGCGAAAAATTCTGTCTGAGTCTTCAAGTCCGTTTAAATCTCCAGATTCATGTTATTGCAGAGAGCGATCTTGTTATTGCATAGTGCGATCTTGTTTGTTACTGTTCATGAAATTTATCAATGCGAATCTGTTCGAAGGTCTTCATTGAATCTTCTAGTGCGAACCTGATCCAAGTTCATCATCGAATCACCAGATCTGGGTCAAAGATCAAACTCGTCTGAGATCTAGGATCGAACTTATCAGATTGGCGAAAGTCATCAAGAGCGGACCTGACTGAGAATTAAGATCGTATACACCAGTCCAAGCAAGGGCGATCACTGCCGAGTGCAAAGTAAATTTTATCAGATCTGTAATCTCTCATTACCAGGTGTGATCTACAGGTTGTTATCAGTCATTCTTTGTTATCAGATTATGCTTATTGGTCTTGAGTTAGACCTCATTGTAATTTGTAAAATTGACACTGTTGCATCAAATATAAGAGAGATCTTTGTTGCTGGGTTTTTCTCCCTCAAGAGGAGGGTTTTTCCCAGGGTATATACTGTGTTATTTTGTCTGATTTCAACTTAATTCTCTGTGCATTTAATCTGTTCACCTAATTTCAACATGGTATCAAAGCAGGGTTGAGGATCGTGATCAGATTATTGCACTCAGCTTATCTCATTTGTTCAGCCTGTCAAGATGGTGTATGATTTGAAGGTTGAGGGTTCAAGCGATTCCATGTCTCATTCAGCATTATCAAGCTGCATACCTTCCAACTCCAACACCTGGATAATTGACAATGGTGCCTCCCGTCACATAACCGGATTCAAGGAGCACCTATCGAGTTTGGTGGAAAAGGATTCTTCTGAACAAGTCATCATTGGAGATGATGCCAGCTACTCCGTAAAGGGAATTGGGACCTCCACACTTCACTTGGATTCCGGCATATCGTTTCAATTGGGTAATGTTCTTTATGTTCCCGGAATCAAGCGTAATCTTATTTCTATTTCAGCTTTGGAAGATAAAGGATATCAAGTTGCCTTCTCCAAAGGCAAAGTTCTAGTGTGGATGCAGAACTCTAATTTCAAGGATGCTCAAGTAATTGGAGTTAGACATGATAATCTCTACAAGGTCTGCTCACATCCTCTTCAAGCATTGGTTCATGACTCTTCCAGTCTTTGTGATCTTTGGCATCGAAGATTGGCTCACTTACACTTCCGAGCCCTACCCATTATGGAGAAGATGGTGACGGGCCTTCCTAAATTCAACCAGGAACATGAAGGTACGTGCAAGGGCTGCGCATTAGGTAAGAATATAAAAGCTCCCTTTCATAGTAGAGAAAATAGATCTAAGTGTATTTTAGACCTAATTCATTCTGATTTATGTGGTCCTATGTCTGTTCCTTCTTCGAGTGGTTTTTTGTATTATGTTCTCTTTATTGATGATCACTCTAGGAAAACTTGGATTTATTTTTTGAAATCTAAAGAATCTGAGGAAGTACTGGATAGGTTTAAAGAGTTTAAAGCTTTAGTAGAAAATCTTTCTGGTAAACGAATTAAGGTCCTCAGATCTGACAATGGTGGAGAATACACCTCTAGTAGTTTTCGAAACTTTTGTACTGATGCAGGGATTAAGAGGGAGCTCTGTGTTCCCTATAATCCTCAACAAAATGGTGTTGCAGAAAGGAAGAACAGGACAATTGTGGAAGCAGCAAAGGCCATGATCCATGATCAAGATTTGCAAACCTTCCTATGGGCAGAAGCTTCTAGGACAGCAGTATATGTTCAGAACAGATGCCCTCATAAGATCTTGGAGAATATGACTCCAGAAGAAGCCTTTACAGGGAAGAAGCCTGAAGTCAGCCATTTGAGGATCTTCGGTTGTCCTGTCTATGTTCATGTTCCCAAAGAAAAGAGAACCAAACTGGAGCCTTCTGGCAAGAAGGGAATCTTTGTGGGCTACAGTGAGACATCAAAAGCTTACAGAATTTACATTCCAGGTCAGAAGTTGATAGAGATCAGTAGGGATGTCACATTCGAGGAAGATGTTGCATTCAGGAGATCCAGAGGGATTCATATGGAGATTGATAATGAAGAGTCTCCTCAGGACATGGAGGTTGACCATACTCCTGAGATTCAGAGGGAGACAATGGAACCAAAGGAAGATCTTGATCCAGTTGAACCCTTGGAACCTACTGATGGGCCTACTGACATTGCTATTGGGAGGAAGAGACCTCTATGGGCTAGTCGCACTATGCAAGAGGCTGAAAACTTTGCAGCTCCTAGAGGCACATTCAGAGAAAGCAAAAGGCCACATAAGTTCTCCAGTTATGTTGCCTTGATGAGTCAGATTATAGAATCTAAGCCTTCCTGTGTTGAGGAAGCTTCCAGTCTTCAAGTCTGGAGAGATGCTATGACAGAGGAGTATCAGTCAATTCTTAAGAATGATGTTTGGGATATCGTTCCTAGACCCGAGGGCAAGTCTGTGGTATCCTCTAAATGGCTATTCAAGATTAAACATGCTGCAGATGGAAGCATTGAGAAGTACAAGGCAAGATTTGTGGCTCGTGGGTTTTCTCAAAAAGAGGGAGTTGACTATGATGAGACCTTTGCTCCTGTTGCTCGCTACACTTCTGTCTGAACCATCATTACTATTGCTGCATCTAGAGGATGGAAGATTCACCAGATGGATGTGAAGACAGCTTTTCTCAATGGAGTAATTGAGGAAGAGGTTTACATAGAGCAACCTGATGGATTTGAGATTCATGGGAAGGAGTCACATGTTTGCAAGCTGAAGAAGGCCTTGTATGGTCTTAAGCAGGCTCCTCGTGCATGGTACGAAAGGATTGATCAGTATCTATCAAGCCTAGGGTTCTTGAAGAATGATGCTGATTCAAATCTCTACTTCAAGGTAATCAATGGTGATGCATTAATTTTGGTTTTATATGTTGATGATCTAATCCTCACTGGAGAAGATCACCTAATTCTTGAATGTAAGAAGGATTTAACTTCTGAATTTGAGATGAAGGACCTTGGGCTCATGCATTACTTCCTTGGTTTAGAAGTCTGGCAGAAGTCAGATGGTATGATTTTAAATCAAGGGAAGTACACCATTGACATACTTAAGAGATTTGGCATGATGGATTGCAAATCCATGTCTACTCCCATGGAGACCAATCTTCATAAATTGAAGGAGGCTGCAGCTAGTTCAGATTTGGTGGATCCTACGTTATACAGACAGCTGATTGGATCCTTGATGTATCTAGTTAACACTAGACCTGATATTTGCTATGCAGTGAGTGCACTTAGCCAGTTTATGTGTGATCCGAGACAGATACATCTTGTTGCAGCAAACATATCCCGAGATACTTGCGTGGCACAGTTGGATATGGGTTGAAGTATACTTCAGACGCAGACTTGGAGTTACTTGGTTTTACTGATTCTGACAGTGTTGTGTCACGGATCGGAAGAGCACCTCTGGCTGTTGCTTCAGTTTGGGTTCGCCATGATTTCCGCGCAGGAAGCAGTCCTCTATAGCATTGAGTACAGCAGAGGCCGAGTATATTGCAGCTTGCATGGCAACTCGAGAAGCAGTGTGGCTTCGTAAGCTCCTTGCAGGATTGTTTGGACAATCAATGGAGCCCACCATTATTCATTGTGATAATCAGAGTTGTGTGAAGCTTTTTGTCAATCCTGTGTTTCATGACAGAACCAAGCATGTTGAGATCAAGTACCACTATATCAGAGATATGGTACTGCGAAAGGCTGTACAGTTGAGGTACATTAGCACTGATGAACAGACGGCAGATATTCTCACCAAGCCTCTCGCTAGGATAAAGTTCGTATACTTTCGAGACAAGCTTGGTATGGTGGAGAATCCAGCCTTGACTGAGTATGAGTCTCAGTAATCAGTGAGCCTTGCTTAATGAGTTCTTCTCTGTGAGAGAAGTTCGTGGTGAAATCCCTTGTTAATGCATTTTCTTTTGTGACGGAAGAATTTGAGGTGAAAGCCCTTATTCCACCCTCTGAGAGAGTCATGGTGGATGTCATGTGTGCGACTCCATGACATATATTGTACTTGTGTTTCACCCTCTGGGAGAGCCATGGTGAAAGTCACATTGAGGTGACAACATCATGCAAGTGATGAACACTTGTACGTACTATTGCACTTTCTTCTGTGACGGAAGAATTTGAGGTAAAAGCCCTCGCTTCCACCCTCTGAGTTGAGTCATGGTGGATGTCGTGTGTGACTCCATGACAACATCACGTGAGAGAGTCCGTGATGATCTTTCTGTACTTGTGTTTCACCCTCTGGGAGAGCCATGGTGAAAGTCACATTGAGGTGACACCATCATGCAAGTGATGAACACCAGTACTTAACCATGTGATGGTTGATATCACATTGAGGTGATATATATCTCTCTTTATATTTGATTGCAGGCAATGGTGGCAGATGATTTGTCTTCAGCTGGAAGTTCTCTCCCTAGCTGAGAGGGAGTGTTAATGTTATAGCAGCTTCGGTTGATCCTTCCAGCTCACTTCTTTCGAGAAGGTCTTAAATTGAATAATAGCCGTTGGCTATTCAATTTACCTTTTATTGTTTTGTATCTCATGCTTTGGCCGACATGAAAGAATTCGAAACTCATAAAAGACATTTAATATACTAGGCCGACATCTTTAAGTAGATATGTGATTTTGTAAGAGGCCGACATGTAAGACTTGTCTCCTATACATATACACATGAATCAGTCCGTTCAGGATATAGAGAGAAAAATTCTGTCTGAGTCTTCAAGTCCGTTTAAATCTCCAGATTCATGTTATTGCAGAGAGCGATCTTGTTATTGCATAGTGCGATCTTGTTTGTTACTGTTCATGAAATTTATCAATGCGAATCTGTTCGAAGGTCTTCATTGAATCTTCTAGTGCGAACCTGATCCAAGTTCATCATCGAATCACCAGATCTGGGTCAAAGATCAAACTCGTCTAAGATCTAGGATCGAACTTATCAGATTGGCGAAAGTCATCAAGAGCGGACCTGACTGAGAATTAAGATCGTATACACCAGTCCAAGCAAGGGCGATCACTGCCGAGTGCAAAGTAAATTTTATCAGATCTGTAATCTCTCATTACCAGGTGTGATCTACAGGTTGTTATCAGTCATTCTTTGTTATCAGATTATGCTTATTGGTCTTGAGTTAGACCTCATTGTAATTTGTAAAATTGACACTGTTGCATCAAATATAAGAGAGATCTTTGTTGCTGGGTTTTTCTCCCTCAAGAGGAGGGTTTTCCCAGGGTATATACTGTGTTATTTTGTCTGATTTCAACTTAATTCTCTCTGCATTTAACCTGTTCACCTAATTTCAACAATAACTTTAAGCTTGGTTCAGACCAAGTTAAAAATATTAGTCTATAAGTTTGAAATTGCGAAATAGTTTATAATCCCATCCCATGGTTTCGAGATTCTGTGAGTCAAGCCCAGTGAGACCTTGCAAGTCCAGCCGAATCAGACTCAGGAAACTTGAATACCCAATTCGAAAAGCCCTTAAGGTGGTAAACTGCTGTTCTCTCCGTCATTTTGACATTTAAACTTCTGTTTGGCGATATAGAAAATAAGATTTATATACTGGAGGATTCATTTTTAGTGATTTTGGTCAATTTTAGGTAATTTTGATTGTGGCTTAAGCAATTAATAACTAGAGTTTTTGCCAGATTTTTTTGAAAAATCGGAGCCAAAATGTCTCTGCTGAATCCTAGCTTTGGATACTACGGTTTATATAACCATCAAATTGCATCCATACATCTAACCAAAAATATTTTCACTTTTGCCCCAAATAGCGAATAAGTTCATAGCCCTGAGAAACTAGCGACAAACATATTAATGTCTCTCCTGCCCAATAACTCTTGTGATCATAAAGAGGAATCCATACATCTAGCACATAAAACATTCAAATATTATCCCCAATAAACCAAATGGAGCCCTAAATCTATTGAAATCTGGCTTTATACATTTTTCTTTTAATCAAATCCTACCTCAGATGTGGAGTCACTGTAGTGATGTTGGCGAACCACAGACACGGAACGCTGCCTCCTCCTTCCATTATCGGGAGGGTTTGCATTGTGATTAGAGGCACCATATCTGTTAACTGACCGACCTCTCCTTGGCAACTTTTCCGCCTCGGAGTGGTTATCAGCAGCTATATCCGTCTGGTGACGAGAAACTGACCGTCCCCTTCTTGTTTCTGTGACAGGCGGGGTATCAAGCGCTAAAGAGGAGCCACGCACAGTATTAACGAAGGGCCCTCCATTGGAGCCCCTGATGGGGCTGACATTACAAGAGTCAAAGGGCTTATCGCTAAGCTCCTCATCCTTATTGTCAATGTCAATCTGACGGAGAACTGAATAAGCTGAGGAAGAGATCTCAGAGCTGTAACGGCCGAAATGGCTTAAGCTCCTGGACCTCCTGTGACCGCCAGCTGGCTTGCTGCCGGACTTTGCAGAATTATTGCATGCTGCTGAACTGATATTATTTTCCTGGGAACCGATTTGGGTTCTCTTCGTTGTGGATTTAAATGCGGCCGTCGCCATGCCCAAATTTTCATACACCGATTTTTGTATTCATGAATTGGGAGAAGAATTTACATTATTTTCTCAGTGGCCGTTGGATCGATTTTTGGGGGCAGAAAACTTAATTTCGGTGCTTCAGGGTAAATTTAACAGGAACGGGCGATTAGGAATTTTACGTTCGATGCTGTGAGCAATTCACGGGAATCGCAGAGTAACGAAAGCGGTCAATAAATGTGGCAGCTCAAGTATTTGGTAGTAATGTAACAGAAGAAGACGTGCAGTATGAGAGCGAATTTAAAATGTTGAGAGAGAGATGTGGGGCATAGAAAGATACTGAATAATTTTTTTCAAAAGTTTTGAATGAGAAGGTACGGAGAGAGAGAAAGGATGGTCCTATGGAAGAAGCCCTATGTAGTTACAAAATGTAGCCATACTAATCAAGGACAGAGGAAAAGTAGTCTCTTGAAAAATGGAACTTTAAAGAGAAAATTGATTTTTTTTATTTCTTTGTATTGAAATAATGTAGAAAAATTATATAAAGAATGGCAGTCATAGAGTAATTAATTAAATATGGGTGATAAGTTTAGGGTTGAATATAATTCAGATTATTTGTAAATAATGGGTTGTTTGGTTTTATCATAAGTTTGTCGAATTTTAATTTAATAATGCATAATATAGAATCATTCTACTAATCTTCCATCCACCATTCCTCTTTTCAAAGAATGGTACCTATTGCAACATGGTAAGATATCCAAGAATTTAGGTATCTTCATTGGGATAGGTATCACCCTAATCAATATATGGAAATGATTTATGAATAAGTTAAAGACGAAATTTCTCTTGTGGACCAATTGATTACTTTCCAGAGCAGGTCACATACAAGTTGCCCACACAATCCTTCTAGCCAACCATGTTTATATTTCCTCTTGCTACCTCCTTGCCAGATCATGTTACAAGCAACACACTCAACTCAAAAGAAGACTCCTATGGTCCAACCGAGGCAATAGCAAAGGTATGGTTGTGCATTTAACCTAAAGATTCAAGTAGATTGGGACTCACTATCCTAACCTATATGACACATGAATAATTGCTAAATAGATCCTTCATGCACTTAGTGGTGAAGCCCCTTAGGATGCTTTTGTTAGACATTGCATTGCTATTTCCTTAGCCATTAGATTGTGACTCTTTATTGGTTGGAAAGATAAAGTTTTACTTGCTTCTCACTTTAAGAATCATGCCTTGTTTTAGTTAAATAGTATTTAGAAGGCTAGGAAAACTATCTCTCCACATTTGAATGGGTATGATTAGTATTTTAAGATGGACTTAGTCTTTTAATCTTCTCCATAGGTGGAACAACTTGATACAAGTGAATGAATGTATCTTACTCTTTGCAAGCAAATGAACAATATTAGCACCAAAAGGAGAGACTCTTCCACAAGAGATTTTTAATTGATTTCATCTAATGCACCATAGCCAAAACCTTTCTTTTCAAGTTCTTGGTATGTGCTTGTTGAAACTAGGCCTTTGAATTAATCGAGGAAAAACTAAGAGTTGCTCCATCAAAGCATTCCATATTAGCTCCAAAATTTCTTTAAAGCCACCTCTAAAAATAGGCCACATTAGACACTATGCAACCTTTGTCATGGCCACTTTATTTTTTCACTAGTTTAAGCATGTTTAAGAGAAAATAGGAAGCCACCTCAAAATTGACATGGCTTTACATATTCAACTCCAAGTAATCAATCCATGTAACTTCTTTAGAGGCAACTTCAACCAAATCAAATTAAATGATGAAAAAAATTCTTCAACATGACATCGACGATAGGTCCTTTAAAGGTTGTTTCCTTTTTTTAGAAAATAAGAATAACAACTTCATTACAACTTCAAGCACATAGACCCAAATTGACAACACATATCACTAGAGGAAGTGCAAAACAAACCAAGTGTAATGTGACTCAAATAGACTTCACCCATGTTAACATAACATGCAAAAGGACACATGCAACTTCCCACAAAAGAAGTATTTAATCAACCATCAAAATTACAATCATTAGAATGAATTGGTATCAATAGAAGAGAGTCATGAAATGAAATGATTATATTAAGGATGATGATTTGATCATCCCTTACAGGAACCAATTTCCCAAACTTTTATAAGCTTACCCCACTTATTAAAAGAATTATAAATTATTATATGATCATTTGTATCGATTCGAAAGATAGTTAAGAAAATATATGACAAAATGTGCTTGACAATACTAGCATTGAATTATGCACTCTTCCAAACAATTAAAAGTGTTTCAATCATGTCCTTAAAAATATTGTTAATCTTCTCATTATGAGAAAAGCATTTCAAAAAAGCATTAATCATTATCATGGAATCACCCTCTAAACAAACTTGGTTAACCCTACAAGAAGAAATTAATTAAAGGCCTAAAATAACTACATATGTCTCAACATTCAAAAAAAAATAAGATAGTATAATGATGATAACATTCTACAATCTCTAATAACACACCCTACACCAACTCTCCCTAAAATATTTTTTAATACTCTATTAAAACTAACCTTGAAAATATTTTAAAATATATTATAATTCATTTCCTTTAAAATATTTTAAAATATATTATAATTCATTTCCTTTAATCTTTAATATAAATGTATATATTTTTAAAAATAATCTACCGCTTAATCAAAATAAATAAAAATCAATCCTTTAATATTTCCATATATATATATAAAATTTACATTTTCTTAATCCAATAATTTATATATTCCCTAATTTATTCTTAGTTGTCCACCCAAACCAACCCAACCCAGCCCTAATGTTACATGGAAAAGCTTGGAAGCAAGATCCTTCATATCTTGTATTTTGGAGATTGAAAATATTAATTATTTATTTGGTAAGTAGTATAAAATTAAAGGGACAAGGTGATTATTAGGTTACCTACCAAATGGACTAATTACTTGACAATAAATTCGATCCCATTTGTGGGGTATCCATAAAACATTAATTTTGCATCTTTCTTGGGTGAAATGATAATAGGAGAAGTAAATTGCTTTATTCTTTTTCTTGGAAAATGGGTCATTTTCGTTGCCCATATAATTGCAGTCTATTGAACCCATAAATTAAGGTCCACTTTTAGAGGATATTATTGTTATAGGCAAGAATTATAAGGTTTGAGAGATTTCATAATGGTCTACTCCTTCAGTGGGGACCGTGGCTCCATGACTTAAAAACCGGATTTTACCTAATTGATGTTAAAAGAATTAAAATTTTTAGTATATTATTTGAATAGTATTTAGATTACTTTGTGAAGATTATTTTTATTTTTTATTTTTTGTTTTGAGATTTTGATTTAATATAATTTATTTGGAGGGATATCATTATAGTTACAATTTTTTACTTTTTTCTGTTGTGTTCTATGGTTTGAATGTCTTCTTCTTCTCTTATCATTTTACTATCTTCTTTATTATTGTTCCACTATCTTCTAATGTCAATTATAAGCCTTCCACATATTCTCAGTGTTTTGTCTCATATTTCTTTTGTATCACATCCTCCCTATTGCTCCATCATTTCATTCTCTTTTTTATTGCTTCGTCATTTCATTCTCTTCTTTATTGCTCCATCATTTCATTCTCTTGCATCACCTACATCTCCTTATTGGTTTATTTTCTCATCCGATTGCATCACCTATGCCTCCTTATTATTCCATTATCTCGTCCTTTTGCATCACTTACGCTTCCTTATTGTGTCATTGTCTCATCCTCCTATACCACCTACAAGCATATAATATACATTCTTAATAAAGTGAGATTAACACTTGAACACATCATTCTAACAATATGATTATCCATAGAGGAATGTGAATCTTAATATTAAAAATAAAAATTAAATAATCTTGTCAATTAGCTATAACTTCATTAACAAAATTAATTTAAATATTAAAAAAAAGTTTTCCATTAAAATTGATATATAATATATAAAATATTTTTTTACTATTTCTTTTTAATATTATAAATATAAAATATACATATTTATAAATTTAATAATATAATTTAATTATATATTTTATATGGAATAAATAAGAAACTTATATATGAAGTCAATGTATATTGATTTAAAATTTAATTATTTTTAAATTATTTAAAAGAGTATAATGATCTTTGTGAAGGACATTTTAAAATTCAATATATAAAGTTGAGGAATTAATCAAAGATAAGAACACTCATTTTTTTTTTTTAAAGAATTCGAACATTTTGGATGGGCCACAAAAAAGAATATTAAAATTAGAATATGATTAAGAATATAATTTTTAAATAATTTTGAGGGATTCCTTAGTGATGAATTAATGAGATTTTATTTATAATTATAAAGGAAAGTATTATATTCATTATTGATTAAATAAAAATATTGTATGAGTTAAAGTGACATCAATGTTAATTTAGATAATATTATAGGAGTAATAAGGAGTAAAAAATGTAAGACAAGAGTGATGGAGAGTAATGGAGAAATGGAAGAAAGTGAGGTAAGAGGGATGGAAAGAATGGTAAAAGTAATAATTGGTAAAAAAATTAAAGAGCAAATAGGTTGAAGAAGAGAGTTTAATTGATGGGATCAGGACATAATAAAAAGATTCGATGGGAGGGTCAACTAGTGAAATCAAGGGAGTAAAGAGAGACTAGAATGGTTCTCAAAATAATGACACTCTTCATTTTATTGGTCACAACATCCTACTTGAGCTTAAGAAGGGCACAATATTCTAAGAAGATATATCTCTAAGGTTACAATTGTTGCTCAGCCAATTGTAAGGATTCTCCATTAGAAAGCATGGATAACCAAAAAGAAGAGTCCTCGTCATATATCAAAATTAACCTAGCTAATACTAATTTCCTTTCCCACACATTTTTTCAAATCACAAGTCACCATTGGCCTTCTAAAGAAAACATTTTTCCTACTAAGGGGTTTCTTCATGATGTTTTTTTCTTATGAGGAAGCTTGGGAATCGTTGAAGGCACCTAGATGATGGATGGATTTGGATTTTCTAAACAATCATGGAGACCCAACTTTAATCCCTCTTCTTGTACTAGCTTGGATCTAATTGTGTAACTTGCCACTAGAATAATGGGATGAATTATTCATGTCCAAAATAAAAAAACACAATTGGAAATTTTTAAGGAATGGATGAAATGTCAAATAAACCCAAGTTTGGGAGATATGCTTGAATTTAATTTAAGATTAATTTTCAAAGCTCCTACAAGAATTATAGCTTTTGGGAATTTATAAAGGCCATCAAAGGGTTGCATGTCCAAAGTTAAGAAAAAATACTAGTCATACTGATGTATTTCCTTTGGTAAAGTAGGCTCAAAATCTACCAAGCAATGTCGAGTGTTAGGAAATGTGTCTCAACCTTGCTCCTAATGTTGACTATATGAAGAATGTAATTTTTAGACTGCAAAACACAAAAACTCAATTTATGGGCTATAGACTTATTTTTGGGTAAAATGTTTTTTTTGGTTGTTTAGCATTGCTTCTTTGGATACTTCTTGCGTAAACCTTTTCAAGCTTTACAATTTAAAAACAAACAAGCCCTAAGGGCCTCCCAAATCAAAATTTATGGCATTTGAAAGTTTTATCTCTCGTATTGAAAATGTAAAAATATTCAAGGCATAAAAGAGTTGCAAGAGGGAGTTAAACTTGTTGACCAACTTATGATGCATGTTATGACACATCATAAGGCATATTTGAATGGAGATGATGAAGCCAAAATGAAATGCCCAATTTGGTGAGTGGTTTATGATGTGCTTATGATAGGTGGAAGGAATATTATATTTTTAGCCTATGAGCTCATCTAGGTTTTGGGTGTTGATTTTCTAACTAGGTATTTGGGAAATACCTTTTTATGTGGTTTTAGCTCATAGTTTTGTAATTACCATTTGATGGGTTTGTGTCTAATGCTCCTATTTATTGGATAGTTGTGATAGAGGTATGAGTAGTGAGTTTTTAGGTATTGTTATGCTATCAAAATTACTCTAGTTCTCCATTTGTTGATACTCTTATAAAGGCTTTCTTCACAAGTGTATTGTAACTATGTTTACATTATTTAATAATACATTGGGCTACTTTTGAGTGTGTGGTTTTTCTCTTGAAAATTTTTCCCCACATACACTTGCATTATGGTATGATTTTGTTTAGGTTTTATATGTGTTTCTCTTATTTGTAATTATAAAGATCTTAAAATTTGCATAATACTCTCCTCTAAGATTAGTTTAGGAAGCATTTTTTCACACCTTATTTCCTTTCATCTAGAATGTAAATTTGAAAAAAAAAGAGAGAAAACAAAAGAAAAAAGATCTTCTCATGAAATCCACTCCAATATTGGTTCATCCTTCCTACCTCAATCTTGATACTATTGATTTATTTTTTCTTTCCCTTATGGTGAAGTAGGTACATTTAGATAAGGACTTTTTGTAATTAAATAACTTGCACTAGACAGATAGAACATGAAAAGTGCCACAAATACTTGATAATTTCTTAAGAATAATAAGCCACTTCCAGGGGAAAAACCACCAAAAGTCTCCAAGAAGAACACAATTGCAATATGATTATCATAAACTAGCCACTAGCTCCTATATATACCATACTTACACCTTGGATACCTACATAAGATTGCATTAATGATGTCTCAAATATGTAAGAAATTATTTTTGCCTATGTGGAAGCCTTAGACCAACACATTAATGAAGGAAAATAAAATGTCTTCTTCTTCAACATTCACTCACACATGCATACTAGAATCTCAAGAGTTTTGAATTTCAAAATAAGAAACCTCCTAAATAAATTTCTTGCGGTTCTACTGTTCTTTAGGACTTTGAATTCTTCAATGAGAACAAATCTAATTGATAATTTCCAGTTCAGATTATCCTCTTAGACATTGGTGAAAGTAATTTAATTTTATGAATTATCTATATCTTTGTATAAGATTTTATTCTCCAAAAAAAGAATGTCCTTATAAAGACATTTCTTTAAATCTCTACATAAACTTTTTTCTTAAATAATTTAGCTGATTGTGTCTTAACTCCTATATTAAAAAAAACAAAGCATCAAATGTATTTCTTTATATATTTATTATAAAAAAGTACAGCTCAAATCTACATTTTATTGATAAAAAAATTATATAAACTTCCATAAAAAAAAGATTTTATACATTAAGTGGGCTTTTACTTAACCATAGTTTTCATGCATTAAAGTGGGCTTTTGCTTAACCATAGTTTTCATACATTAAATTGGGCTTTTACTGAACCATAGTTTTTATACATTAAAGTGGACTTTTGTTTAACTATAAATAATTCTTTAGCACAAATATTTATATAGCGAGGGAAGCTCTCAAAGTTTGATTTTTGAATATATAATGTTCCTCGATATAATAATGGCCAAAGAGAAAAAAAACTGGAAAATTCAAAATTAAAGTTGCAAATAATTTCAAATCGAAGAGGGAAGAGGCGCGTATAATTTCTAAATCCACTACCTAGGTACAGCCATACATTCAAAATTTGAATTCCTACTTAACGACAAATTAAAGAATCCCTTGTTCGAATGACAAGGGCTTCTGGTCATGCCCTTATTTCAAAACATGGGGCCCATCAACGTACAAAATGTCCCTCTCCCGGTTACAACTTCTCATTGCATATGGTGACCCATTTTATTTCTTTAGGTCAAACTCTATACAAGATACGTGGATTTACGTACAATCACAATATCAGTTGTTAAGATGTCCCTCACAATTTATTCTATCAATGACTATGTTTATCAACTCTAATGAATGCGGAGCCAAAAAGTAGGTGTCTAGGGCGAAGAGTACTTTGATTTGTGTTTTGTGATGAGGATGGGGAAGTAACAATTTAAAATTATTAGGGATCAAGTTTTGTTTTGTTGAGTGTAAGGTCTCGACATCATAAGGGATGAGGTCATATTTGAGGCGAATTTGGCGAAATGGATACTTCTCAATCTTTGACTCTTAGTTGAAGAGGTTTAGCCCAAAAGGACTTGTGCTCCCTTATCGAGTAGCTAAAAATTATTTGTGGATGACCTCCATATATATATATATATATATATATCTATATATGTATGAAAATTAAATGTAAGAGTTTATGAGTATTTAGTTTTAAAATGCCGGTATTGGCATGGTGTGATGGTTTATAGGTGGCATTGTTGTTCCTGCCACCAAGGTTCAAACCCCGTTGGGGTGTTATTGTTGAATGGTTGTATCCGGTTCATAGCTCCGGTCAAAAGCGTTTACCCCTTGATTATAAAAAAAAAAAAAAAAAAGTTTTAAAATTAATGATGGTAAAATATTGTTGTCATTTTATATTTTTTGTCACTATTTAAAGATTAATGTTATTGGTATTGATTATTGTCTCAAAATTTGTGTAATCTTAAAAAATTGTGTAGTTCAAACTTGAGCACTATAGGGTCAAACTTGAGCCATGCAGACTTAATTTTATGCACATAACTAGTCTACATAGCACACGATTGACATGTCTTAATTTATATGCCTTAAAACTTGTTTCCATAATTGGGTTTGTTAAGGTGGTGTCTGAGGACGACATTTAGGAGTTTGTCAACTCAATAAGCAAGCAAGTTCTCCTAGTTAAAGACATTAAATTTCCACAACCCATAATATTGAATTTTTTGAAAGCTTTTGGATTTGACTATAATTGAAAAATATTTACACAATCAAATCAAGAAACTTTCAAGAAATTCAAGTTCTCCTAGGTTAAACCCCTTTAGTAGTTTACATTAATGATGATGAACAATATTGAAGACAACCAACATGAAGATGGCCTATATGTAGATGTGATTATGTTTGTCCCTATATGTAGAAATCAAAATGTGCTATAATATTTTTCTTTTTTCCTTGTATTCTTGTATTTCCTAGATGATGTTTAAATGCATAAATGAATGCCTTTAAATACCATGATATAACATATCATGTAATTGTGCGTCAACTTAATGTATAACAACTAGTAGGAGGGGAGGAGAAACTTATATTTGAATCTCAAGTTCATTCTTGCATGCCTTAGGATTGAACCAAGTCAACCTTAAGCCATTCAAAAATGAATCCTAAGGTCTAAATAATAGTTTCAAGGTAGGGAGCAAATATACATAGTGTAGATGAAGGTGTGATGATGAGTAAACAATAAATATATGGAAAATAATGTAAATAGGGGGAAAATAAATATGGATAGAATTCATGCCATGAGCCAAACCAAACACAAGAATATGCTACTTGCTAATATATTATTGCCTTGAGACATTCCACTAAAGTAAGCACAAAACGAAATAGAAAATGACATGAATTAGCTAATTTTATATTACACTAAATAAATTATAAATGATAAAAAAATGGAATTAAGATAACTTAAATTATGAGAGAGAAATAGAATTGTGGTATAATTTTGTCAATATTAAATATTTTCTACATGATATTCTCTAGAAAAAAATATCATTATTTGAATTTTTATATAATTTTTATTTAGAAATTGGAGTTATTATAGAGATGAATTAATTTATTTTTCGCTTGTAACTAGTTTATGGTTTCATTTAATAGGGTGTCATACATAAAATTAGATGTGGCAGTTTATCAAATTTAATATTTATGCATTTGAGTCATGTAACATGTTTATGGAGACTAAACATGAGATTCTAATATTAAATTTTTAATGATTTATCAATTGAGCTCATCCTATTTTGACAATAGCCAATCATTACTTATTTTAACATATTTTGGTAATATTATTTTAACTGTATTACATGTAATGATCCAAATTGCACATGCTACACTTTTGCAATTTGTTTGAGTTTGGCAATTTTACTAGGCTATCCTTTACATGCAATAAAGTTCTAATGTACAAGTGGCACATTTTAGCGTAAAATTTGATCAATAGCTTGAACCTAACTTGATTCCATTGGTACACATCCCTAGGGCTCATCCCATTATTCAATTTTCTCATTTCCCATCTCACGTCAAATACATGAAAATAACCAATTTATTTTTTACGATTATAAAAATGACTCTTGAACTTTTAAAATTCGAATTCAAATTTGGTTCCTCATCAACTACCTCCAACTAGCCTTTATAAGCCAAACTTCAATGCATAACCTATTAACTTACCAACTAGGATATTGTATTTAAGGATAAAACCTACATTTCAAACCATCTAAATATATGAACATCCATCCGAGTGTTGGGTCTTTAAATCATTTTTAATGCTTCTAGATGGATTAATCCACTTCAAGGCCTAGGAAATATCATTCTTGAAGGGTGAACATATCAACTCATCAACAAAGAGTGAGTGACGACAAGCCAATTACTAAGAGTGGATAATCTCTCCTTCACTTTAAGCTTAGCTAGACCTAAGAGGGTATTCCTAGAGGTAATATTTAACAATATTTAATCACAACAAAAAGTGTACAAACCAAAAATATTGTAGCAGTATCTAATATACGCATTGTCCTAAAATTTGTCACTATACCAAGGACTAACCTATTCCACATATAACCTCTACTTGAGCTAATAAAGTCTTATTAATAACATTTTGTTTCCACAGTCCATGATCATTAATAATCAAGATTTCTGGATAAAACTGTGTGCGATTTTTTCCATCAATGTTTCGGATCATACTCCATGATCCATCATCAGGATGATTAGCAGATATAGAGAGACCAATCATGATCATTAAAGACATTGTTCAATCAAACACTTTTAGGATTGGTGTCTTACTGAAATGGGTTAAAGATTTTTAGTTACCAAAAGAAATAACACATAGAAATGACAAAAGAGATTATATAAATAACTAAACATGCTTAAACATCCTTCTCTAATCTCCAAAAAACTATATGCAATATTGAAAAGACCATTACAAAGAATGATTTAGAATACAATGGCATTCATCTAATCTTTATTGCATTCATATGCCAACAAATGTGACAAGAGAAAACCCTAATCTATGAAGAAATTATCTCACTTCATCATTTAGAAGCTTCCTTGAAGATATACAAATGACCAATGAGACACTAAATTATAAATATTTGTTACTGATAAGCTACCTCTTCATGATTCACAATTTATGAATTTCTCAATTGGTGACTAGACTAGCGAGATTTGGAACCCTAGAAGCTCTTCAATGCTTGTAGTTGTATGGAAGTGGGAAATGATAAAGCATTTTTCTATCAAATGAATTGATATTTATAACATTTTGTTTGGTCATTGAACCTTTGTAGGAATTTGATTGAGAACTAGATCTCAAATGTTTTATGTGGAACAAGTTGGAAACTCATGAAATTCTTTAAAATAGTAACCTAGAAATGGTGTAGAGATAGTTTGCATTAGATACTTCAACCATCACATTAATGGTGGCATGGTGTTCTTTATAATCCATTGTTAATTTTTAAATTGGATTCACACCCTTTGGATACAAGGTTTTATGGGTGGAAAATACCAATCTAGTAGTTGCATGAATTGATTTTGGTTATTAATGGTGTTTGTGTGAACATTCAATGAATGCTGAGAAATGTGAAATTTTGATGAGTAATTGGAGGTGATAAGGGAGATGTAGGATTTCCTTGAGAAATAGGACATTGACACTAGACATGAGAATGGAGGTTTATACTATTGGAATATGAATTCAATTTTATTATTATTCCAACAGTGACAAAAGTCGACATTGATATCTACCATTCATGGTACACACTCGGTGCGATCGAAGGCCTACTATGAAATCAAAGGTTGTAGTGATGGGGGGGTCCAAGGGGCTATCATAGCCCCTATACACCAAAGGCATTTTCGACAACTCTAGAATTTTTATTTTTTGGGACTCTCTATTTTTGGCAGTTTTACCAAATGTTTGACATGTAGTTGTATGGGTCACACTTTCTATTTTTGGAAAGTTTTGTTCGACAAGGACTCTACAACTTGGATTTCTTATACTTTGTTGAAGTCACATTTTCTATAACTTTTCAAAATATTGTTGTAATTGTGAATTTCTTGCTTATTGTTTTTCTCTATTTTCTATACTATAAATTTTCTTACACATATGCAATTCAAAATCTCATAAAACAAGTGAAATGAGGGAATGCCAACACTTTTAAGCCGCATTGAACTTTGTTGATATTTTAAGAAGTTAGGAAACCTTTTGCAACATTGATGCCTTGAAACCTATTGGAGATTTCAAGACCACCTTAGGTTTTGACAACATTTCAATGAATTTTTAAAAAATTGAAAAGTGCAACATATGAGAGAATGAGAGATGTAGGTTTTTAGGTCAAGACTAGAGGTTGAAATTGGATGGTGAAATGGAAGTCTTGAAGTCTAGAGAAAATCCACATAAGTGGTGAAATGAATGAAGGAAACATTATACAAAAATACAAGGAAAAAGATGTGGGACTAGATATTAGGATGGAATATTTGGGCAGAGAACTAGATGTCCAAAAGGAAAATGAAACTTCACACAAGATAAAATGAGTGGCAGATTGAGTCCCAACACCAAGAATCATAGCATTATCATTCAAGAATAGTATAAAACATTGATATCATATCATCAACTTACATTGAAATCTTAAGCATCACTACATGTTTTCTTCTTGTCTTTAATCCTCTTCACAAAAATCATTAAATCAATAACAAGAGTTTGACCAAAAGAGAACAATCATAACCTGACAAGCTCTCGAATATTGTTTTCGACACAATCCTTTTATATAAACAAAAACATACATTAATACAAGTGAGTTCTAAAAATCAAAATCAACAAAGTTTATATCTATTGACCAGATTCATATCCTTACATAGAATTGAAATCCACAAATATAAAAGATAATTGCATAATCATGAAAATAAACTAGAACATCTTTCATAAAAAATACTAATATAGAAATATTTATTTGACATCCCACAAAACTCCAATAAATTAAGAAATTCATTATGACACCTAAATGATAATATATTTTTATTAAATTTCAAACTAAATACTACTAATTTATTTATTTAAATTTTAAATA